>JAJPUD010006521.1:105197-126864 GCA_023553655.1 Myrmecobius fasciatus
ACGGAAACGGATAGCAGACTGGATTAAAAGCCAGAATCCTACAATATGTTGTTTACAAGAAACACATCTAAAACATAGAGATACATACAGAGTGAAGGTAAAGGGCTGGAGCAGAATCTTTTCTGCTTCAAGTGAACAAAAAAAAAGCAGGGGTAGCAATCCTTATCTCAGATCAAGTAAAAGCAAAAATAGATCTAATTAAAAGAGATGAGGAAGGAAACTATATTTTACTAAAGGGTACCATAGACAATGAAGCGGTATCAAAACTAAACATATATGCACCAAGTGGTATAGCAAACAAATTCCTAGAGGAGAAACTAACAGAGATGCAAGGAGAAATAGACAGTACAACTATACTAGTGGGGGATCTCAACCTTGCTCTCTCAGAATTAGATAAGTCAAACCACAAAATAAATAAGAAAGAAGTTAGGGAGGTAAACAAAATGTTAGAAAAGTTAGGTATGACAGATCTCTGGAGGAAATTGAATGGTGATAGAAGGGAGTATACTTTTTTCTCAGGGGTTCATGGAACTTATACAAAAATTGATCATGTGTTAGGGCATAAAAACCTCAAAATCAAATGCAGAAAAGCAGAAATAGTAAATGTATCCTTTTCAGATCATGATGCAATAAAACACACCTGTAGTATAAGGCCAGGAAAAAATAGACCAAAAGTTAATTGGAAATTAAATAATCTAATCCTGAAGAATGAATGGGTGAAAGAGCAAATTATAGACACAATCGATAATTTCATTCAGGAGAATGACAATAATGAGACAAAATACCAAAATTTGTGGGATACGGCCAAAGCGGTAATAAGGGGTAACCTTATATCTCTATATGCTTATTTGCATAAAATAGAGAAAGAGAAGATCAATGAATTAGGGTTACAATTAAAAAAAAACTAGAAAAAGAGCAAATTAAAAACCCTCAATTAAATACCAAACTGGAAATTCTGAAAATAAAAGGGGAGATTAATAAAATTGAAAATAAGAAAACTATTGAATTAATAAATAAAACTAAGAGTTTGTTTTATGAAAAAACCAACAAAATAGATAAGCCTTAGTTAATTTGATCAAAAAAAAAGGAAAGAGGAAAATCAAATTGTTAGTCTCAAAAATGATAAGGGAGAACTTTCCTCCAATGAAGAGGAAATTAGAGCAATAATTAGGAGCTTCTTTGCCCAACTTTATGCAAATAAATTTGATAATCTAAATGAAATGGAGGAATATCTACAAAAATATAGATTGCCCAGGTTAACAGAAGAGGAAATAAATTATTCAAATAGCCCCATTTTAGACAAAAAAAAATAGAACAAGCTATTAATCAACTCCCTAAGAAAAAATCTCCAGGGCCAGATGGTTTTACATGTGAATTCTACCAAACATTCAAAGAACAATTAATTCCAATACTATACAAACTATTTGAAAAAATAGGGACAGTAGGTATACTACCAAATTCCTTCTATGAGACCGATATGGTGCTGATAGCTAAACCAGGTAGGGTGAAAACAGAGAAAGAAAACTATAGACCCATTTTCCTAATGAGTATTGATGCAAAAATTTTAAATAAGATTTTAGCAACAAGATTACAGAAAGTTATCTCCAGGATATTACATCTTAACCAAGTAGGATTTATAACAGGAATGCAGGGCTGGTTCAATATCAGGAAAACTATCAGCATAATCAATTATATCAATAACCAAACTAACAAAAACCACATGATTATCTCCATAGATGCAGAAAAAGCATTTGGTAAAATCCAACACCCATTCCTATTAAAAACACTGGAGAGTATAGTAATAAATGGGGTTTTCCTTAAAATGCTTAGTAGCATCTACTTAAAACCATCAACAAGCATCATATGTAATGGAGACAAACTAGAACCATTCCCAATAAGATCAGGAGTGAAACAAGGCTGCCCACTGTCACCATTACTATTTAATATTGTATTAGAAATGTTAGCTTTAGCAATAAGAGAAGAAAAAGAGATAAAAGGAATCAGAGTAGGTAATGAAGAAACCAAATTATCACTCTTTGCAGATGACATGATGGTATACTTAGAGAACCCTAGAGACTCAACTAAAAAACTACTAGAAACAATTCACAACTTTAGTAAAGTTGCAGGATTCAAAATAAATCCACATAAATCATCAGCATTCTTATATATTACCAACAAAGCTCAGCAGCAAGAGATAGAAAAAGAAATTCCATTCAGAATAACAGATGATAGCATAAAATATTTGGGAATCAATTTGCCAAGAGAATGTCAGAAACTATATGAACTAAACTACAAAACACTTTCCACACAAATAAAATCAGACCTAGTCATTTGGAAAAACATTAAGTGCTCATGGGTAGGCTGAGCAAATATAATAAAAATGACAATACTAACCAAACTAATTTATTTATTTAGCTCCATACCAATCAAACTCCCAAGAAATTATTTTACAGACCTAGAAAAAAATATTAGGAAAGTTCATTTGGAAGAACAAAAGGTCCGGAATTTCAAGGGGATTAATGAAAAAAAAGGCAGATGAAAGTGGCCTTGCTGTACCAGATCTAAAACTATATTATAAAGCATCAGTCATCAAAACGATTTGGTACTGGGTGAGAAATAGAGCAGTTGATCAGTGGCATAGGATAGGATATCAGGACAAGCTAGGTAATAATGTTAGCAATTTAGTGTTTGATAAACCCAAAGACCCCAGCTTTTGGGATAAGTACTCACTATTTGGCAAAAATGTCTGGGAAAATTGGAAACTAGTATGGAAGAAATTAGGGCTTGACACACACCTAACACCACATACCAAGATAAGATCTAAATGGGTTCATGATCTAGATATAAAGAGTGATATTGTAAGCAAATTAGAGGAACATAGTATAGTTTACCTCTCAGACCTGTGGAGATGGAATAAATTTATGTCCAAAGAAGATCTGGAACTCTTAATTGAACACCAGTTGGATAATTTTGATTACATTAAGTTAAAAAGTTTCTGTACAAACAAAACTAATGCAGACAAGATTAGGAGGGAAGCATCAAATTGGGAAATCATCTTTACATTTAAGGGTTCTGATAAAGGTCTCATCTCTAAGATATATAGAGAATTTTCTCATATTTATAAGAATTCAAGCCATTCTCCAATTGATAAATGGTCAGAGGATATGAACAGACAATTTTCAGATGAGGAAATTAAAACTATTTATAATCATATGAAAAAGTGCTCCAAATCACTATTGATCAGAGAAATGCAAATTAAGACAACTCTGAGGTACACTACACATTTGTCAGATTGACTAAAATGACAGGAAAAGATAAAGATGAATGTTGGAGGGGATGTGGGAAGACTGGGACACTGATGCATTGTTGGTGGAGCTGTGAACAGATCCAGCCATTCTGTAGAGTAATTTGGAGCTATGCTCAAAAAGTTATCAAACTATGCATACTCTTTGGCCCAGCAGTGTTTCTATTGGGCTTATATCCCAAAGAAATCATAAGAGAAGGATAGGGCCCCACATGTGCAAGAATGTTTGTGGCAGCTCTTTTTGTAGTGGCTTGAAACTGGAAACTGAAGGGATGCCCATCAATTGGAGAGTAGCTGAATAAATTATGGTATATGAATGTTATGCAATATTATTGTTCTGTAAGAAACGACCAGCAGGACGATTTCAGAGAGGCCTGGAGAGACTTGCATGAACTAATGCTCAGTGAAGTGAGCAGAACCAAGAGATTCACGGCATCAACAATACTATATGAGGATCAGTTCTAATGGACATGACTCTCTTCAACAATGAAATGCTTCAAACCATTTCCAATTTTTCAGTGAAGAGAGCCATATACACCTAGAGAGAGGGATGTGAAATGTGGACCACAACATAACATTTTCATGTTCCCTATTGAGGTTTACTTGCATTGTATTTCCCTTATCAGATCATTCTTTCTTGTAGATATGATTTCTCCTGCACAAAAAATTATGCAATAACTATACATATATTCGATTTCTTAAGTATTCTAACATAATTATGTAGTGGATATCCTGCCATCTAGGGGAGAGGTGGGGAGTAGGGGGGAAAAATTTGTAACAGAAAGCTTTGTAAGGGTTAATGTTTAGGAATTACCCATACATATGTTTTGCAAATAAAAAGTATTAATAAAAAAATATTGGCAAAGAGATTACAGAAAATCATCCCCTGGACAATATACCATGACAAAGTAGGACGTATAACAGGAATGCATAGCTGGTTCAATATTAGGAAAACTATTAGCATAATTGAGGATATCAATAATCAAATTAATAAAAAACATATGATTATCTTAATAGATACTAAAAAAACATTTGATGAAATCCAACATAATTTCTATTAAAAGCAATAGAGAGTATAGGAATGAATGGACTTTTCCTTAAAATTCTCAGTCACATCTAGTTAAAACCATCAGCAAGCATCATATGTAACGGAGATAAACTGGAACCATTTCCAACAAGATCAGAGGTGAAACAAGATTGCCCACTATCACCATTACTGTTCAATATTGCATTATAAAGGCTAGCTTTGGCAATAAGAAAAGAAAAAGACATTTAAGGAATTAGAGTAGGTAATGAGGAAACCAAATTATTATTACTTTTTTGTGATTATCTTTGCTGAGGGTATGATGGTATTCTTAGAGAACCCTGGAGAATCAACTAAAAACTATTAAAAATAATCCACAACTTTAACAAAGTTTTAGGATACAAAATAAATCCACATAAATCATCAGCATTTTCATACATCACTAACAAAATCCAATAGCAAGAGATACAAAGAAGAATGCCATTTAAAATAACTGTGTATAATATAAAATATTTGGAAATCTATCTGCCAAAATAAAGTCAGTAACTATATGAGCAAAACTACAAAACACTTTCCACACAAATAAAGCCATATCATTTTTAGTATGTTTTCTTTTGTTTTATTAAAGCTTTTTATTTGCAAAATATATGCATGGGTACTTTTTCAACACTGACCCTTGCAAAGCCTTCTGTTCCAAATTTTTCCCTTCTTACTCCCAACCCTCTCCCCTAGATGGCAGGTAGTCCAATACAAGCTCAGTAGTTTACAATTTACCTTTTACAAAAGGCAAATCTGACAAATCACCTGCTTGCAGCCAGGACAGAGTAGCCTAAAAGGCTCACAGAATGTTCTCAGGTACCTGGAAATTGCAATGGGTTGACTCCCTTTTCTGGCTTTTTGCCCAAGTGTTTCTGTGCTGTAGTCTAGGCTTGGCAGACTGTCCCCCTGGCCAATTGAAACAGATCTGTTCTGAAGTTCTTTCAAGGTAACTTCTTCTAGAAATGTGTTGTACTCCAAATATTGGGGGTGCTTTGACTCCAAAACCAGTTTAGAGGCTTAATCTGCTGTTGGTTTGAGAGAAGGTTAGAGGAGGTCACAGAGAGTTGAGTCTGCTTTGTGCCATCTTGGTTCCACCTCCAGTCAGACCTAAACAATTGAAAAAATATTAAGTGCTCTTGGATAGGTTGAGCAAATGTAATAAAGATGATGATACTACCTAAATTAATTTACTTATTTAGTGCTGTAACAATCTAACTCCCAAGAAACAATTTTACTGACCAAAAAAAGTAACAACAAAATTCATCTGCAAGAACAAAACATCAATCATTTCAAGGGAATTAATGAATAAAAAAGCAAATGAAAGTGGCCTAGTTATACCAGATCTAAAATTATATTATAAAGCAGAGGTCATCAAAACTATTTGGTACTGATTAAGAAGTAGACTAGTTGATCACTGGAATGGTTAGTTTCACAGCATAAAAGTATTCACTAACTATAGCAATCTAATATTTGACAAACTCAAAGACCCCATATTTTGGATAAGAATTCACTATTTGACAAAAACTGCTGGGAAATTTGGAAACTAGTATGGCAGAAACTAGGTTTTGATCCACACCTGACATTGTATACCAAGATAAGGTTGAAAGGTGTTCATGATCTAGACATAAAGAATGATATTTTAAAGAAATTAAAAGAACATAGGATAGTTTACCTCTCAGATCTGTAGAGGAGGAAGGAATTTGTTATCAAAGAAGAACTAAAGACATTTATTCATCACAAAATAAATAATTTTGATTATATTAAGTTAAAAAGTATTTGTACAAACAAAATTAATGCAGACAAGATTAGAAGGAAAGCAATAAATTGGTAAATTATCTTTACATTTAATGGTTCTGATAAAGGCTTCATGTCTAAAATATATAGAGAACTGATTCAAAATAATAAGAAATCAAGCCATTCTCCAATTGATAAATGGTCAAAGGATAGGAACAATTTTCAGATGAAGAAATTGAAACTATCTCTAGTCATATGAAAAGGTGCTCAAATCACTATTAATCAGAGAAATGCAAATTAAGATAACTCTGAGATACCACTACACACCTGTCAGATTGACTAAGATGACAGGAAAAGATAGTGATGAATGCTGGAGGGGATGTGGGAGAACTGGGACACTAATACATTGTTAGTGAAACTGTGAATTGATCCAACCATTCTGGAGAGCAATTTGGAACTATGCTCAAAAAGTTATCAAACTGTGCATACCCTTTGACCCAGCAGCATTTCTATTGGGTTTAAATCCCAAAGAGATCTTAAAGGAGGGAAAGGGACCCACATGTGCAAGAATGTTTGTGGCAGCTCTTTTTGTAGTGGCAAGAAACTGGAAACTGAAGGGATGCCCAACAATTGGAAAATGGCTGAATAAATTATGGTATATGAAAGTTATGGAATATTATTGTTCTGTAAGAAATGACCAATAGAATGATTTCAGAGAGGCTTAGGGAGACTTGCATGAATTGATGCTAAATGAAATGAGCAGAACCAGGAGATCATTATACACGGCTACAACAAAACTATATGATGATCAATTCTAATGGATGTGGCTCTCTTCAAAAATGAGATGATTCAAACCAGTTACAATTGTTCAGTGATGAAGAGACCCATCTACACCTAGAAAGAGGACTATGGGAACTTAGCATGGACCACAACATAACATCTCCACTCTTTCTGTTGTTCTTTGCTTGCATTTTCTTTTCTTTCTCAGGTTTTTTTTTCTTTTAGATCCAATTTTTCTCGTGTAGCAAGATAACTGTATAAACATGTATACATATGTTGGATTTAACTTGTATTTTAACATACTTAAGATGTATTGGATGACCTGCCACCCAAGGGAGGTGGGTGGGAGAAAGAGGGGAAAATTTAGAACAGAAGGTTTTGCAACGGTCATTGTTGAAAAATTACCAATGCATATGTTTTGTAAATAAAAAGCTTTAAATAAAAAAAAAGATTAGAAGAGTTTCATAACACTGGGAAACTATTTTTATAGCTACTGTTGTTGATAAAACCTTCAATTCTAAAAAATATGAAAAACTGTGTCAAATATATACAAATACAAGCCATTCCCCAATTGGCACATGATCAAAGGATATGAACAGAAAATTTTCAGATGAAGCATTTAAAGACATTACAGAACAAAGTTCTCTAAATCACTATTAATTTGAGAAATGAAAATTAAGACAACTCTGAAATACCACTTCACACTTCTCAGATTAATTAAAAAGACAAGAAAAAATATTGATAAATGTTGGAGAGGATGTGGGAAAACTGGGACACTAATTCATTCTTAGTGGATCTGTGAACTAATCTAACCAATATGGAGAGGAATTTGGTACTACCCCAAGGACTATCAAACTGTGCACACCCTTTGATTCAGCAGTGTCTCTAAAGCATCTGTATCATAAAAAAGGTGGAAGAACCCACATGTACAAAAAAACTTTGCAGTAAATTGAATGGATGCCCATCAATTGGAGAATTCCTGGATAAGTTATGCTATATGAATGAATTGGAATATTGTTCTTCTTTTTTCATTTATTTATCTTTAATACACATTTCTTTATGAATCACATTGGGAGAGAAGAATAAGAGCAAAACAGAAAAACCTTGGGATAGATAAAAAAGAAGTGAACATGGCATGTGTTAATTTATATTCGGAGTTGTTAGTTTTTTTTTTCCTTTCTCAATGCAGATGGCATTTTCTGTCCAAAGTCTATTGGGATTGCTTTAGATAATTGAACCACTGAGAAGAACGAAGTCTTTCATAGTTGATCATCTCACACTCTTGCTGTTATTGGGTACACTGTATTCCTGGATCTTCTTGTTTCTCTCAGAATCAGTTCATATAAGTCTTTCCAGGTCTTTCTAAAGTCAGTTTGTTCTTTATTTTATAGAACAATAATATTTCATTAACTTCATATACCACAATTTGTTTAGCCATTCCCCAGTTGTTGACCATCTACTCATTTTCCAATTCTTTGCTTCCCTACCAAAAAAAGGGTTGCTACAAAACATTTTTACACATGAGGGTCCTTTTTCCTCCTTTATCATGTCCTTGGGATACAAACCCAGTAATGGCACTGGTGAGTCAAATGGCATGCCCAGTTTTATAGCCCTTTAAATATAGTTCTAGATTGATCTCCAGAATGGTTGGATCATTTCACAATGACATGAACAATGCATTAGTATCCCAGTTTTCCACATCCCCCCTCAACACTTATCATAATCTTTTCCTGTCATCTTATTAATCTGAGAGGTGTGAGGTGGTACTTCAGAATGTTTTTAATTTGCATTTTTCTAATCAAGAGTGATTTAGTCCACATAAATCATCAGCATTTTTATACATCACCAACAAAATGCAACAGCAAGAGATACAAAGAGAAATTCCATTCAAAATAACTATTGATAGTATAAAATATTTGGGAATATATCTGCGAAGGGAAAGTCAGGATCTATATGAGCAAAACTACAAAACACTCTCCACACAAATAAAGTCATATCTAAACAATTGGAAAAACATCAAGTGCTCTTGGATAGGTCGAGTGAATATAATAAAGATGGCAATACTACGTAAACTAATCTATTTATTTAGTGCTATACCAATCAAACTCCCAAGAGATTATTTAACTGACCTAGAAAAAATAACAACAAAATTCATCTGGAAAAACAAAAGGTCAAGAATTTCAAGGAAATTAATGAAAAAAAATGCAAATGAGGGTGGCCTAGCTGCACCAGATCTAAAACTATATTATAAAGCAGTGGTCACCAAAACCATTTGGTACTGGATAAGAAATAGAGTAGTGGATCAGTGGAATAGGTTAGGTTCACAGGACAAAATACTCAATGACAATAGTAATCTAGTGTTTGATAAACCCAAATACCCTAGTTTTGGGGATAAAAACTCACTATTTAACAAAACTGCTGGGATAATTGGAAACTAGTATGGAAGAAATTAGGCATTGACCCATACCTAACACCATATGCCAAGATAAGGTCCAAATGGATTCATGATCTAGGCATAAAGAATGATATTATAAACAAATTAAAACAATGTAGGATGGTTTAACTCTCAGACCTGTGGAGGGGGGAGGAATTTGTGACCAAAGAAGAACTAGAGGTCATCATTAATCACAAAATAAATTTGACTATATCAAGTTAAAAAGTCTTTGTACAAACAAAATGAATGCAGACAAGATTAGAAGGGTAGCAGTAAACTGGGAAAATATTTTTACATCCAAAGGCTCTGATAAAGGCCTCATTTCTAAAATATATAGAGAATTGACTCAAATATATAAGAATTCAAGCCATTCTCCAATGGTTAAATGGTCAAAAGATATGAACAGACAATTTTCAGATGAAGAAATTGAAACTATTTCTAGTCACATGAAAAGGTGCTCCAAATCACTATTGATCAGAGAAATGCAAATTAAGACAACTCTGAGATAACACTACACACCTGTCAGATTGGCTAAAATGACAGGAAATGATAATGATAACTGTTGGAGGGGATGTGGGCAAACTGGGACACTGATACATTGTGGAACTGTGAACGAATCTAACCATTCTGGAGAGCAATTTCGAACTATGCTCAAAAAGCTATCAAACTGTGCATACCATTTGACCCAGCAATGTTTCTACTGGGACTATATCCCAAAGAGATTTTAAAGGAGGGGAAGGGACCCACATGTGCAAAAATATGCAAAAATGTTTGTGGCAGCCCTTTTTGTAGTGGCAAGAAACTGGAAATTGAAAGGATGCCCATCAATTGGAGAATGGCTGAATAAATTATGGTATATTAATGTTATGGAATATTATTGTTCTGTAAGAAACAACCAGCAGGATGATTTCAGAGAGGCCTGGAGAGACTTGCATGAAGTGATGCTGAGTGAAATCAGCAGAACCAGGAGAACATTATATACAGCAACAAGACTATACGCTGATCAATTCTGATGGACATTGTTCTCTTCAACAATGAGGTGATTCAAACCAGTTCCTATTGTTCAGAGATGAAGATAGTCATATACATCCAGAGAGAGGCCTGTGGGAACTGAGTGTGGACCACAACACAGCATTTTAACACTTTCTGTGAATATTTCCATGAGTTTTGTTTTCCTTCTTAGGTTGTTTTTTTTCTTCTCTTTCTAGATCTAATGTTTCTTGTGCAGTAAGATAACTATATAGATATGTATACATATATTGGATTTGTCATATAATTTATCATATTTAGCATGTATTAGATTACCTGTCTTCTAGGGGTAGGGGTGGGAGGAAGAAGGGGAAAAGCTTGGAAAAAAAAGTTTTTTGCAAAGGTCAATGTGGAAAAATCACTCATATGTTTTGTAAATAAAAAGCTTTTAATTTAAAAAAAAAAGAGTGATTTAGAGCATTTTTTCATATAACTATAGATTATTTTAATTTTATTACCTGAAAATTGTCTGTTCATATCCTTTGACCACTTATCAATTGGAGCATGACTTATATTTTTATAAATTTGACACAATTCTTATATATTTTAGAAATGAGACCTTTATCATAAATATTGTTTATAAAGATTTTTCCCAGTTTTGTACTTCCCTTTTAATCTTGTTTCTGTTGGTTTTATTTGTGCAAAAACATTTTAATTTAATACAATAAAAGTTGTCCATTTTACCTTTCATGATGTTCTCTAGTTCTTTAGTCATAAATTCCTCCCTTCTCCCAAGATTTGATAGGTAAGTTATCCCTTTTTCTTCTTATTTGTTTATGGCACTATCCTTTATGTCCAAATCACTTATCCATTTTGATCTTATTTTGGTATAGGGTGTGAGATCTAGGCCTATGCAGAGTTTCTGACATATTATTTTCCAGTTTTCCCACCAATTTTTGTCAAATAATGAGTTTTTTTTTCCAGAAGCTGGTGTTTGAGGGTTTGTCAAATACTGGATTACTATAGGCTTTGATTATTGTGTCATGTGTATCTAATCTATTCCACTGATTCACCATTCTATTTCTTAGACAGTAACAAATTGTCTTGATGACTGCTGCTATATAATATAATTTTAGGTTTAGTATTGCTAAGCTGCCATCATTTGTATTTTTTCATTAATTCCTTTGATATTCTTGATCTTTTGCTCTTCTGGGTTAATTTGTTATTATTTTTCCCAGTTTGATAAAATAATGGTTGAGAATATTATTGTTCTATTAGAAATGATGAGCATGCTGATTTCAGGAAAACCTAGAAAGACTTACATGAACTGATAATGAGTGAAGTGATCAGAACCCAAGAACATTATGCACAGTAACAAGATTATGTGATGATCAATAGTGATGGACTTGGTTCTTCTCAACAATGCAGAGATTCAATGCAATTTCAATAAATTTGGGATGGAAAATAACCTTTGCATCTAGAGAGAGAGCTATCAATACTAAATGTGGTTAAAATCCAGTTGTTTTCATCTTTTTTATGTGTTTGTTTTCTTTCTTGTGGACTGTCCCCCTCTTTGTTTTGATTTTTCTTGCATAACATGACATATGTGGAAATATGTTTTAAAAACTGTACATATTTAACCTTTCTCAGATTACTTGCTGTCTTGGGAAATCTCTTACCTTGAGAGGTGAGAGAGGGACGGGAAAAATTACAACATAAAGTATTACAAAAATGAATGTTGAAAATTATCTTTATATATATACATATATATATATATTTGGAAAAACAAAATGCTATTGATAATTGAAAAAAATATTCCCATGACTGTCTTTAAGAAAAACCTCAAACCTTGTCTTCTTCAGATAGGCTTTTTCCCTCAGAGATTTCTTCCTATGTCCTCTGTGTAGGTATGTTTTTGTTCAGTTGATCAATTATTTTTGATTCTTCATCTGCCTGTAGAATTGCCCATGAGGTTGCCCAGTTTCTTGACTTGTGTTGTTTTCTTCTCTTAGATTTTCTTGACATACTGTTTCTTGGCAAAGAAGCTATAGTGGGTCACCATTTCCTTCTCCAGTGTATTCCTATTTTACAGATCAGGAACTGAGGCAAACAGGAGTTAAATGACTTGCCCACAGTGACAGAGCTTTTAAGTGTCTAAGGACAGATTTTAACTCAGATCTTTCTAATTTTGCTCCAGTGCTTTAACCATTGTATATCCTATATAGATCTAAGTCATGATTATTTACATCTCTCCATCTTTAGAATATCAGCTTCATAATGGCAAGACTAAAAGTATTGTCTACCTCTGAATCCCTACCACTTAGCATTCACTATACCTGGCATATAATAAGTACTTGATTAGTGTTTGTTGACTGAATGTTCTACAAAGGATTCTGCAATACACACACATACAAATACATACATACATATTCATCTAAGATTAATTTTAATCATTTTTGTTTCAGTAATTGTTTGAGAAGCTTGGGGGTATTCTTTGAGTTATCTGGAGGCACTCAAATGTTTGGCAAAATTTTATTTCACAATCTTGCCTTAAAAGATGGCACACTGGGGCAGCTAGATGACAAGTGGCTAGAATAGTAGCCCTAGACTCGAAAATCTGAGTTAAAATCCGGCCTCAGATATTTAATACTTACTAGCTGTATGGGCTTCGGCAAGGGCTTTGGAGCTTTTCATATGGGGAAAAGCCCACAAGAAAGAAAATAAACACATAAACAAAAAAAGTGAAAAAAAACTGGATTTTAACCACATTCAGTCTCCATAGCTCCACATGACAATCCCAATTGCCTAAACAAAAAAAATGTGTTTATTAAACTAGTTACAATGAGGTACAAACTGTTATGCTAGTACCATAATGAGACACCTCCCACCAATATGTGACATATAATTTACAGGGGTCAATACTCAATAGAAAGTCAGCATCCTCAATAAAGTTCTGGAAAAAAAAAACCCTGAGATCTCTGCCTTAGGTGCAGGCTGTTGCGTTTCAGAGCAGCCACACAAAGCAACAAAGGCTTGAAAAGGTTTTCCTCCATGACCTCCTCTCATTCTTGGGGGTCAAGGCTACTTTATAGTTATAATAATCTCTTTGGTTCCAATTTTTTTCACTACAAGTGCCTTGGGACCTGACTTGTATTGCCATCAAATCCTGACTGTTTTCAGATCTTGTCCAATATAGTTATTCTAGCAGTGGAGAATTCTTATAATGTAGCTGAACTCTGTCTTTTGCCCAGATTTTTGACCTGCCATTTGTTTTCTTCCCTTGGATTTTATTGTCACACATTTTGCATTTAAATTGATCCCAATGGATTGGATGGGGGGACTAGATGGGAGACTTGAGATTTATGACTATTTCCTAGAAACACTTGTGATGAATTTGACATACCCTTTCTTATTTCTTGCTTAATCAAAAATCTTTTGTTCTTTCTTAGTTTATCCCTGTTCAGCATAAATTTAGTATTAAGTCATACTTTTTTAAAAGTAAATTCACCCCAACTTAGTTTTAGTTATAGAGCAGGTGCTTAATGAAAGCTTTGTGAATTGTAGGGAATTAATGTAAATAACCAAATATGTATTAAGCACCAAAATTTGGGCTAGACATAAAGAAAATACAAATATAAGCAAGGCATAGACCCTATTCTTAAAAATAATTTATAGAATATTCTCATCTCCACAATTACTCAGTTGTTTTAAAACTGAACAAGCCATTTTAAATATTGGGGTTTCTTTTTCGTTTATTTTGTTTGGTAGGAAGGTAACAGTGGATTTGACAATGAAGATAACTCATTATGTATCATATATCTGGCCCATGCCAGAGAATGTAGTTCAAAATACTAAAATCAATCCTGAATTAGATTCAAGCATGATTGGTGAATACTTAACAAAATAAATAAAATATAATAAAAATAGATAATATGCCGATAATAAATCTGTAAAGATCTTTTCCCCCATTTTTATTTGAGTTTCCCACTTGGTCTTCCTGTCTTAATAATTAAGTTTCTATCTTCTACCATGGACTGTCTCTGCCATTTATCATAGACTACTCTTTCTTTTTGAAAGAGATAAATATTTAACTTTTGATCTATATTTCTCTTCTCTCCAACTAGATTTCATTTATTTTGTGATGGGAATAATGTTTATTGTATAAATTTTCATCCCTTGAAATATAGCAGCTATACAATTGGCTGGTGATAATGAAAAGCTACAATGAAACTACTGTAAAATTAGTCCCTCAGAATAATTGTCATCTCTCTGACAATTTTACTAATATCACTCATATTTAATATCATCCAAAGGCATTTGAGAATGGGGAAAGGGGACCACTAATTATGTAGAAACATCCCTCAGACTGCCTATTGACTTAGAAAAATCATATTATCATTATATTCTATTTTATTTGTATTTATTTTAAAAATTCTAATTACATTTTAATCTGCTTCATATCAGACTAAGGAATGTTCAAAAACAAACAAACAGACAAACAAAAAACTTCTGTAATACAACCACAGACCTGTGCATCTGACAATGCTGTAATCTAATCTTCCCCTGAACCATTCTAAAACATATTTTCAAAGATTTCCCTCCAGCTAGGGGAAAATGAGAACTTCCAGAAAAACAAACAAACAAACAAAACACAAACATTCAACTTTTGGACAGTGCTAATGGCTGGAAATGTTTACCTCAAATTGAGCTTAAATGGAGCTTTCTATAACACATGAGGTCAGTTCAGATTCCAGGCCTTACAAACCACATGGGATTTATTTCAGATCAGAGGAATAAACCTCAATCATAGCATTGTTTGTAGTATAATCTTACCTTATTCCTAAAAATTTGTAGGTTCTATTTTCTCTTCTAGTAAGATAAAGGACACTTATTTAGAGCTGAATAGACCCTCAGAAGCCATCTAGACAAATTCCTTTATTTTACAGATGAGGAATAAGAAGTCCAGAAAGGTCAAAGGGCTAGTCAAAGATTATATAGGTAATAACTGACAGAAGGAGACTTCAAACTTAGGTACTCTACTTCAAATCCAGTTCTATTTATACTCTGACATGCTTTTTCTTAGAGGCTTTCAGTAAATTGCTTTCTACATTTCCTTTGCATG
Organism: Myrmecobius fasciatus; assembly: GCA_023553655.1. Classification (NCBI taxonomy): domain Eukaryota; kingdom Metazoa; phylum Chordata; class Mammalia; order Dasyuromorphia; family Myrmecobiidae; genus Myrmecobius; species Myrmecobius fasciatus. The sequence goes on from JAJPUD010006521.1 coordinate 120,604, forward strand.
TGAAATAAGCATTAAATTGCTTTTCCAAAAAACTAAAAAGAAAAAAAAAAACAAAACAACAGGGTGGCACACTCAGGATGTAGATAGAAAATACATTTGGTGACATTTTAGTTCAACTAGTGTTATAAAGCATGACATTAAATCTAAATCTAAACAAAATAATATACTAAACTAAATAGTGTTTTATTTGATTGCAACAATTTGTAGCAAATCAATTCAGTTCTCTTGAGGATCAGGCAAGGGGCAAGAAGTTTTTTTCTTTTCCTAGTACTGTTTGAAAATGATCAATTTAAAGCAATTGTTTAAGAAAGCATTTTATTGAGTAGAACAATTCTATCATTTCCCAAAACTGCTTTTAAAAAGTGATGTACATTTAAACAAATGCTATTAGATGAATGTAAAATGATCCATTGATCAATTTCCCCTATGTTTTTATGTAGAATTTCTAAAATTTCTGGCAAAGAAGACTACAGAGTTCCTCAAAAGATATAACAATGTGCAAACATGATTAATTACAGGCATTGGGGTCACTGGATATTATATATGGTTGTCAGAGAAATGTTCTTATATAATAGTAATCAAAAATATCAATAATAAATATTGTGATTTTTCAAATAACATCAGAGAATCACAAATATCTTCTTAAATTGTTTCATTTGTAAAGAAGAAATTTTATTAATAATTGTGGTATTGAACTTCAACAAAATTATAAATTAGAACACTAATCAAATAATAGATATTCATTAAACATATGCTATGCATGTATGTGTTGCACTGTGCTATGTGCTAAGAATATAAATAAAAAGCAAAAACAATATCTGCCTTTTAGGAGCTTACATTCTAATGGGGGTGATATAATGTATAAATTAGAACATATAAGGTAAATGTAGTGTCAATCAAAGACATCCTTAAAGGGGATATTACTAGCAGTTGGAGGAACCAAGAAAGATTTTCTGAAGATGGTGGTAATTTAATTCAGGATAAGTTACACAGGTTTTCTAAGATTAGGCTGCTGGGAGTGAAGAGGCATGGGGAACAGCTAATTCAAAGGTTCTGTGAAAGGATATTGAGTGTCTTATATGAGGAACATCAGGGTAAATAAGGCTGGATTGTAGAATTAAAGAAGAATAATAAAATGTAATGGGTTTGGAAAGACAGGAAAGGGCAGATTATGAAGACTCTTAAACATCAAATGAAGGGTTTTCTATTTGGTTCTAAATTGAATGTTGAGCCACTGGTATTTATTAAGTAGAGAATTCCAGGTGACATCAAAAACAAAATGGAGAAAAATATATTTTTCCATAGTTCAAGAAAGCTCAAAACTCTCTCAAATAAGACTTATGTGCAAGTAGTAAAGTACTTGCTCTCTAGGAGAACGATATAGCAAGGAGTCTAATACAATAACATTAATGAATTAACAGCAGAGCATTTTCATCCTCAATAACCTTAATAACTCCCTTTACCAGTTCATATGCCTTGGCAGCACAGCATGAGCAGTATGTTTATACTACAAATGTTCTTGTTGCTGATGTAGTCTCTACCAGCACACCTTGTTCGCGCAACACTATTCTGTGATCACAAACAGCAGGTAGCAACTCTATTTCCCCACTTGAACCCTAAATTTTTCAACACGCATAAACACACACACACACACACACACACACACAAAATCTGATTAAAGAAGAGAAAATGTCCTCTCTGGGATGGCCACAATACTCAGCAAGAGAACAAAGAATAGATGGAAGTGGGGGAAAATGATAATATGTAAGATGACCATGCTTGAAGAAAAGGGGACTAGAATCTCTCTGAGGTCAGTTCTGTCCCTCTGAAGTAATTTTGATAATGAATAAGAACTAGTGAAAAACATATTTCTCAAAAGAGTAGGAGACTGAGACAAAATTATGGCCCAGTCATCAGAGAATCTAACATCAAAGTGGAAGCATTCATAAAGTAAGTGATAAGAAAATGTAAGGAAAACATTCTGAGATTTCCAAGGATGTCTGGAAGAAAGTTCAGTTTAAAAACTTGAACAAAAGCAGTTAAATCAACAGGAAAAATCTTAAAATAGTAAGGTACAATGACCAGTAAGATATCTAAATCAGGGGGGCAGAGCCAAGATGGCGAACTGTGGACAGCTTTCTCTGTGAACTCCTGGGACATTCCTCAAACCCAGAAAAAGTAAGTCTTCCAACTGGTTTCTAAGTGAGAGCACCGCCAAGCATTTGGACTACAACGCACTTCTATCAAAGATCTACCTTGAAAGAACTCCTGAGAAGGTTAGCCTCAGGGGAAATCGGCCACTGGTCGTGATCAGACTCCAGCCGGGGCAGAAGTCAGGGCTGTGATAGAGGTGTGGATTTTGGGCACCCAGGAAGCCCCTGGGAGACGCCTGGGCCACTTTGTTCTGCTTGCGGGCAGGTGCTTTGGCAGATCTGCCTTTGGAAAAGGGTGGATCGAGAGCAGCTGAAAATGTGGTCCTAGTGCGAATCTAGCCCGACCAGCCTCAGACCGGAAGTCAACTCGGCAAACTGCCCCAGGGCAAGTTGTTGCAGTTTTCTCTGGTTTTGACCAATATCCCAACTTTAAATCATGAGCAAGAAGCAGAAGAGAGCTCTCACCATAGAAAGCTTTTACGGAGAAAAAATTGAACAGTCCCCAGATCCTGACATTATGAAAACAATCCCAGATGAAGCCACAAAGGCAGACTTAAGTTGGTCTCCCTTTCAGAAGGCTTACCTGGAAGATTGCATTAAGAATCTCAAAAGAGAGCTAGAAGAAGAATGGGGAAATAAATTGAGATCAGGGAAACAGAAATATCAAAAACTGGAAAATAGGATTGGTGAATTGGAAAAAGAAAACAGTTCACTGAAAAACAAAATTGGTGAATTGGAAAAAATCACCAATTCACTGGAAAATAAAAATGGTGAACTGAAAAACAAAATTGGTGAATTGGAAAAAGACAACAATTCACTGAAAAACAAAATTGGTGAATTGGAAAAAGACAACAATTCACTGAAAAATAAAACTGGCAAAATGGAAAAAGAATGCATTGAAACAAGAAATTCAATTGGCCAGCTACGAAAGGAGCTAAAAAAGATAACTGAAGGAAATAATACTTTAAAAATTAAAATTGAACAAATAGAAGCAAATGACTCAATAAGACTTCAAGAATCAGTTAAACAAAAACAAAAAAATGAAAAAATAGAAGAAAATATGAAATATCTCCTAGGAAAAACAACTGACTTGGGAAACAGATCCAGGAGAGACAATTTAAGGATTATCGGACTCCCTGAAAGCCACGATGAAAAAAAGAACCTGGATGCTATCTTCCAGGAAATCATGAAAGAGAATTGCCCTAATGTTTTAGAATCAGAAGGCAAAATTGGCATTGAAAGAATTCATGATCACCTCCAGAAAGAGACCCCAAAATTAAAACCCCAAGGAATATCGTGGTCAAATTTCAGGACTATTGCATAAAGGAAAAGATATTGTAAGCAGCTAGAAAGAAACAGTTCAAATACCGAGGAACTGTCATTAGAATTACACAGGATCTGTCAGCTTCCACACTGAAGGATCAAAGGGCCTGGAACCAGATATTCCGAAAGGCAAAAGAACTTGGATTACAGCCAAGAATAAGTTATCCAGCTAGAATAAGCATCATCTTCCAGGGAAGAAGATGGTCATTCAATGATACAGGAGAATTTCACCTATTTCTAATGAAAAGACCTGATCTGAACAAAAAATTTGACCTCCAAATAGAGAACTCAAGAGAAACATAAAAAGGTAAAAAGGAAACCTCTTGAGAACTATATTCCTACTATAGGTATCCTTTAAAGAATGGCAGTATAATTTGATTTTTCTTTGATAATAATGGAAAAGAAATTAGAGGTGGAAGGGATACCATACTGAAAAAGAAAAAGGGGGGAGGGGCGAAAGGAGGCAAAATAAAGTAAAAATAAAGGAGGTAAAATAAGGCAAAATCTCATAAAGAGACATAGAAGATCTAATATAATTGAGGGAAAGAAGGGAGGGCGCTGAGTATTGTGTAAACCTTACTCTCATTAGATTGGACTGTAAGAGAGTATATCAGACACATTTGGCTTCAAAGAAAGCACTGAACCTCCTTGTGGGAAGGTAGGAGGGAGGGGAGAGAAGGAAAGGGATAAACTAATAGAAGGATTAGGGGAAAGGTATAAAGGGGAGGGGGGGACTCTAAAGGGAGGAGGATTATTGGTGGGAGGTGGTCATCAAGAGCAAAGTATTGGGGAGGGGGGAAGGGAGAGAGGGGAAAGGGAAGAGAAAATCATAACTCTGGGTAAATAAGATGGCAGGGAATACAGATATAGTTATTTTAACTGTGAATGTGAATGGGATGAACTCTCCCATAAAACGGAAGCGGGTAGCAGACTGGATTAAAAGCCAGAATCCTACAATATGTTGTTTACAAGAAACACATCTAAAGCACAGAGATACATACAGAGTGAAGGTAAAGGGCTGGGGCAGAATCTTCTATGCTTTAGGTGAACAAAGAAAGGCAGGGGTAGCAATCCTTATCTCGGATCAAGTAAAAACAAAAATAGATCTAATTAAAAGAGATAAGGAAGGAAACTACATTTTACTAAAGGGTTCCATAGACAATGAAGCAGTATCAATACTTAACATATATGCACCAAGTGGTATAGCATCCAAATTCCTAGAGGAGAAGTTAAGACAGATGCAAGGAGAAATAGACAGTAATACTATACTAGTGGGAGATCTCAACCTTGCTCTCTCAGAATTAGATAAATCAAATTCCAAAATAAATAAGAAAGAAGTTAGGGAGGTTAACAAAAGGCTAGAAAAGTTAGGCATGGTAGATCTCTGGAGGAAATTGAATGGTGATAGAAGGGAGTATACTTTTTTCTCAGGGGTTCATGGAACTTATACAAAAATTGATCATGTGTTAGGACATAAAAACCTCAAAATCAAATGCAGAAAAGCAGAAATAGTAAATGCATCCTTCTCAGATCATGATGCAATAAAACTCACATGTAATGTAAGGCCAGGAGAAAATAGACCACAAGTTATTTGGAAATTAAATAATCTAATCCTGAAGAATAAATGGGTGAAAGAGCAAATTACAGACACAATCAAAAATTTCATCCAGGAGAATGACAACAATGAGACAACATATCAAAATTTGTAGGACTCGGCTAAAGCAGTTATAAGGGGTAATTTTATATCTCTAGATGCTTACTTGCGTAAAACAGAGAAGGAGAAGATTAATGAACTGGGCTTACAATTAAAAAAGCTAGAAAAAGACCAAATTAAAAACCCTCAATTAAATACCATATTGGAAATTCTGAAAATTAAAGGGGAGATCAATAAAATTGAAAATAAGAAAACTTTTGAATTAATAAATAAAAGTAAGTGTTGGTTTTAAGAAAAAACCAACAAAATACATAAGCCTTTAGTTAATTTGATTAGAAAAAGGAAAGAGGAAAATGAAATTATTAGTCTCAAAAATGATAAGGGAGAACTTTCCTCCAATGAAGTGGAAATTAGAGTAATAATTAGGAGTTTCTTTGCCCAACTTTATGCCAATAAATTTGATAATGTAAATGAAATGGAGGAATATCTACAAAAATATAGATTGCCCAGATTAACAGAAGAGCAAATAAATTATTTAAATAGCCCGATTTTGGAAAAAGAAATAGAACAAGCTATTAATCAACTCCCTAAGAAAAAATCTCCAGGACCAGATGGATTTACATGTGAATTTTACCAAACATTCAAAGAACAATTAATCCCAATACTATATAAACTATTCGAAAAAATAGGGAAAGAAGGTGTACTACCAAATTCCTTCTATAACACAGATATGGCGCTGATAGCTAAACCAGGTAGGGCGAAAACTGAGAAAGAAAACTATAGACCCATTTCCCTAATGAATATTGATGCAAAAATTGTAAATAAGATTTTAGCAACAAGATTACAGAAAGTCATCCCCAGGATAATACATCATGACCAAGTAGGATTTATACCAGGAATGCAGGGCTGGTTCAATATTAGGAAAACTAGTAGCATAATCAATTATATTAATAAACAAATTAATAAAAACCATATGATTATCTCCATAGATGCAGAAAAAGCCTTTGATAAAATCCAACACCCATTCCTATTAAAAACACTGGAGAGTATAGGAATAAATGGGCTTTTCCTTAAAACGATCAGCAGCATCTATTTAAAACCATCAGCAAGCATCATATGTAATGGAGACAA
>JAJPUD010006522.1:0-64781 GCA_023553655.1 Myrmecobius fasciatus
TCTCTATAAATTTTAGAAATGAGGCCTTTATCAGAACCATTAAATGTAAAGATGATTTCCCAATTTGATGCTTCCCTCCTAATCTTGTCTGCATTTGCTTTGTTTGTACAGAAACTTTTTAACTTAAAATAATCAAAATTATCCATCTGGTGTTCAATTAGGAGTTCCAGGTCTTCTTTGGACATAAATTTATTCCCTCTCCACAGGTCTGAGAGATAAATTATATTACGTTCCTCTAACTTGCTTACAAAGTCCCTCTTTATATCTAGATCATGAACCCATTTAGATCTTATCTTGGTATGTGGTGTTAGGTATGGATCAAGCCCTAATTTCTTCCACACTAGTTTCCAATTTTCCCAGCAGTTTTTGCCAAATAGAGAGTATTTATCCCAAAAGCTGGGGTCTTTGGGTTTATCGAACACTGGATTGTTAAGGTTATTGCCTAGGTTGTCCTGATAACCTATCCTGTGCCACTGATCGACTGCTCTATTTCTTAGCCAGTACCAAACGGTTTTGATGACCGCTGCTTTATAATATAGTTTTAGATCTGGTACAGCAAGGCCACCTTCATCTGCCTTTTTTTTCATTAATCCCCTTGAAATCCTTGACCTTTTGTTCTTCCAAATGAACTTTGCTACTATTTTTTCTAGATCTGTAAAATAATTTCTTGGGAGTTTGATTGGTATGGCACTAAATAAGTAGATTAGTTTGGGTAGTATTGTCATTTTTATTATGTTCGCTCTGCCTACCCATGAGCACTTAATATTTTTCCTGTACAAAAACTTTTTAACTTGATATAGTCAAAATGATCTATTTTGTGATTAATGATGATCTCTAGTTCTTCTTTGGTCACAAATTCCTACCCCCTCCACAGGTCTGAGAGGTAAACCATCCTACATTGTTCTAATTTGTTTATATCATTCTTTATGTCTAGATCATGAATCCATTTTGACCTTATCTTGGTATACGGTGTTAGGTGTGGGTCAATGCCTAGTGTCTTCCATACTAGTTTCCAATTTTCCCAGCAGTTTTTGTTAAATAGTGAGTTTTTATCCCAAAAGCTGGGGTCTTCAGGTTTATCAAACACTAGATTACTATTGTCATTGAGTATTTTGTCCTATTCCACTGATCCACTACTCTGTTTCTTAGCCATTACCAAATGGTTTTGATGACCACTGCTTTATAATATAGTTTTAGATCTGGTACAGCTAGGCCACCCTCATTTGCTTTTTTTTCCCCATCAATTCCCTTGAAATTCTTGACCTTTTGTTTTTTCAGATGAATTTTGTTGTTATTTTTTCTAGGTCAGTTAAATAATTTCTTGGGAGTGTGATTGGAATAGCACTAAATAAATATATTAGTTTAGGTAGTATTGCCATCTTTATTATATTCGCTCGACCTATCCAAGAACACTTGATATTTTTCCAATTGTTTAGATCTGACTTTGTGTGGAGAGTGTTTTGTAGTTTTGCTCATATAGATCCTGACTTTCCCTTGGCAGATATATTCCCAAATGTTTTATACTATCTACAGTTATTTAAAATGGAATTTCTCTTTGTATCTCTTGCTGTTGGATTTTGTTGGTGATGTATAAAAATGCTGATGATTTATGTGGATTTATTCTGTATCCTGCAACTTTGCTAAAGTTGTGGATTAATTCTAATAGTTTTTTAGTTGATTCTCTAGGGTTCTCTAAGTAGATCATCATATCATCTGTAAAGAGTGATAATTTGGTTTCCTCATGACCTACTCTAATTCCTTTAATCTCTTTTTCTTATCTTATTGCCAAAGCTAGCATTTCTAATACAATATTGAATAGTAATGGTGATAGTGGGCAACCTTGTTTCACCCCTGATCTTATTGGGAATGGTTCCAGTTTATCACCATTACATATGATGCTAGCTGATGGTTTTAAATAGATGCTGCTGACTATTTTAAGGAAAAGTCCACTTATTCCTATATTCTCTAGTGTTTTTAATAGGAATGGGTCTTGGATTTTATCAAATGCTTTTTCTGCATCTATTGAGATAATCATATGTTTTTTTGTTAATTTGCTTATTGATATAGTCAATTATGCTAATAGTTTTCCTAATATTGAACCAGCCCTGCATTCCTGGTATAAATCCTACTTGGTCATGGTGTATTATTCTGGGGATGATTTTCTGTAATCTCTTTGCTAATATTTTATCTAAGGTTTTTTCATCAATATTCATTAGGGAGATTGGTCTATAATTTTCTTTCTCTGTTTTTGTTTTACCTGGTTTAGGTATCAATACCATGTCTATGTCATAAAAGGAATTTGGTAGGAGTCCTTCATTCCCTATTTTTTCAAATAGTTTATATAATATTGGAGTTAATTGTTCTTTAAATGTTTGGTAGAATTCACATGTAAATCCATCTGGTCCTGGGGATTTTTTCTTAGGGAACTGATTAATGACTTGTTCTATTTCTTTTTCTAAAATGGGACTATTTAAGTAATGTATTTCCTCTTCTGTTAATCTGGGCAATCTATATTTTTGTAGATATTCCTCCATTTCACTTAGGTTATCAAATTTATTCAGCCATCCTTTTTTGATGAAATCTTTACTCTGTGCTCACTGTCATATCAGACAAGACTATCACTTTCTTCACTCCCTCTGAGCCTAAAGATATCCTCTGCCCCATTCACTTCATCATCCCCACTACTTATCCCAGACAGCTGCCCATCAGTCCAGTTTTCTGACCTGTTATCTCTTCTGGAAAGGGAGCCTTCTAAAAATTGTGCTGCTCCTCAACAGGAATGTTAACAGACTCAGTTTTGGAATTTTACCTTGGGATTAAGATATCCTGATTGTAAAAGAGTACAAATTCACCTAACCTCACTCTATTTAGCCTGCCCAAAACCAGGCTTCTTCCATCCAATTTAGACATTTTGCCATCTTGTTCTGCCACCATTTATGTGTTTTCCCCCTTCTTACTCTAAGAACACTAATAAAATCAAAATTACCATATTACTGTAAAGAGCATGATAATGGACTTTCTAGGGCTTCACTCATCATTCAGATTGCAGAACAAAACTCTCTTCCTTGACCACCACTCCCTTGGATGCACTCCCATTAATAGAATGGAAGCTCCTTGACATCAAGGACTACCTCACTTTTGCATTTGTATTCCCAGCACCAAACACAGTGTTTAGCATATAGTAGATGGTCAGTACATGTTTTTCCATTTAGTAGTCATGTAACTTTTTCCCCTTAAGGTGATAACATGAAGACCAATTCTCATAGGAAATTAAGACTAAGCACCAGATGATGTAGATAAGATCAGAAGATGAAGGCTATTTCCATTCCAACAATTAATTGGTAGATCTGGGGAGAGAGCTGCTTTATACCTTAACTTCACCTTCATAGTACAAAAAGGGAATGATTATTGCAGTTTGGCATAACAATTTTAAAAGAATGACTTCTCAGAGGCCCCTTTAATGATTTTTTAGCAAGGGTTCAAATATTGGGTGGGCAGGTTACATGAAGCCTTTGGTGATTCTGAAGATGGGAATGACCAGAACAGCAGTATCTGCAGTGTTCCTATATGCAATAATATCTCAACTTGCCACAAGTTTTGTCTCTTATAGAGACCTGACATGAACCCATTTATCATTCTCACCGTAATCGCTCTACTTCAGCATCATCCACCAGGAAGTCTCTCTTTTGTACCAATTTGTGGATCTTCTGGATCAATTCATCCTCTCTCTGCTTTTGCAGTTTAGTTTTTTCTTTTTCTGAAAATAAAGAGAAAAAGATTCAGAAAATGAACTAAAAAGCTTCTTTGGCTTTTCAGAGGAAACTGAGCATTGAAAACTAAAATTGTAACACCATACTGGACCCTTAAAGAGAATCAAGAAAATGTACCTCCTTTCCTTCATTGCAGAGGTAGGGGTTTAGAGGACCAGAATACTGCCTATACTGTCAGAAAATAAATGTGGTGAATAGTTTTGCTGAACTTCTTTTCCTCCTTTTTTGATCTTTGTTATAAAGAAGAGCTCCCTAGATCAGAGAGGGATGAAGGAGGTACTGATGAAATATAAATTGGATGTCAAAACAAAAGGCATTGATTAAAGGATGGTCAGGAGAGCCTCAGGCAGCACACTTTATCTCCAACCTTATCTTAGATGTAACAGAAGGAGGGAAGGAAAGGAGAAAAAGAGAAAAGGATCTGTTGCCCACATGGAACTAATTAGTTGAGTCCCCAGTGGGGCAGCTACTACTACTCACAGATTTTTGATTATTGTTTGTCCTTTGTTCTGAAAGAGGGACCATGGCATCAGAAAGCTGATGCCATGACATGCAACTGAATTGGATTTAAAGTGAGAAAAGACTGCAAAATCACCTGCCTTACTCTCTCCTCCAGAGCTATCTGAATCCAGTGGCAAGATATAGATTAGGACAATTGGAGATGACCCTAGATGCAGTGGGAGACCTTGGCCTTTTTAAACTTAGGTCTTTAAACAGGTCTCAGTTTGTTTGAGGCAATGTCCAATCAGTGATTAAGACTAGGTAAGAAATGAGGCAAAGAACGATTTTTCTTACATAGTCAAATAAATAAATTTGGTTTGGGAAGATCCTTGGGGTCTCTGTCCAAAACAGAAACAATTGCTATGCATTCTCATTTTGAGCCACCAGAGCCCAAAGAATGACCAAGTGAGGATTGGGCTGGGACCTACTGTGGCCAAAGAGAGCCAAAGTGATTTGGATTTAAGGCATGGTCCTTAAAAAAAGAAATTTGGCCTGTAAACTCCAAGATATCTTGTGAGGTTTCAGCAATCCAAACTTATATTCCCTGGGGCAGAGTAACCACAGGTAAAGTATGACTCACTATGTGAACAGAGAGAGACAAGGAAGAAGGGAAGGAATGAAAAGAAAGAAGGAAGGGAAGGAGAAAGAGAGGAAGGAAAAGAGGGAGGGAGGAGAGGAGAAAGGGAGGAAGAAAAGAAGGAAGGGAAAGCTGAAGGGAGGAAGAGAGGAAAGGAAGGAGGGAGGGAAGGAGGAAGAAAAGAGTTCCAACTGGAACTGGCCATTCTTTGCCTCATTTCTTACCTAGTCTTAATCACTGGCCATTTCCAGTTGTTTTGACACAATTTTTAGATGCAGCCAGTACATTGATTTGTTTTGCTTGATTTGACTTGATTCGCCAGAAGGGAAAGTGTCTACTGGTTAGAGAAAGGGAAGCTGGCAGTTAAGGGAAGGGGGTAAGAAAAGAATGTCAATGAAATTTTAAAGAAATACACAGAAGAGAGAAAGGGAAGGTCACAAGGATACACAGATAAATTTTAAATAAAATTTTAAAAAATGTTTTTAACATGTATACAGCACTTATTGTTAATTACTGTGCTAAGTGCTGGATAATTATCTCATTTGTTCTTCACAACAACCTGGGAAGGTAGGTGCTATTATTATATTCATTGTACAGATGAGGAAACTGAGGGGTTAAGTGACTTACCCAAGATCACAAAGCCAGTGGCTGAGGTCAGTTTGGAACCTAGGTTTACCTAACTACCACCCCTCCCTAGCGGCACAGTGTATAGAGTGCTGGGCCTGAAGTTAGAAAAAGCTAGGCACAAATCCAGCCTTGGATGCTTACTAGTTGTGTGACTCTCTGGGCAAGTCACTTAATCTCATTGATTCAGTTCTTTCATCTATAAAATAAGCTGGAGAAGGAAATGGCAAGCCACTCCAGTATCCTTGCCAAGAAAACCCCATGAAGAGTCAATCATGACTGAACAAGAACTTCCTTACTCAAGGTTTAGCCCTCTACTCAATGTACTACCTAGCTGCCTATAGGTGAACAGGGGCTGTTTTGTCACTATCTTGTTAAATTTAATACACGTTTTAAAATGTCAAGGAGGAAAGCCATTCCAAGAATGAGAGGTATCATGTGAACAGGGACAGGAGATGGGTATCTTGTAAGCAAGCAAATGGGTTTGGCTGGCTTGTAGAGTGTGGGAAGGAGAGTGATATATAATAATCATGAGAAGCAAGCTGAAGCCAGCCAGTCTGTACTTTTTCTTAGAGGCAATAGGGAGCTCTGGGGGTATATGAAGAACATGTTCAATACTGTACTTTGGGAAATTCACTTTGGCAGTTGTGTGCAGAAGGAGTGGAGGGAGACATGAATCAGAGAGATCATAGAAAGCAATTGCAGTAGTTCAGGTGAGAGGTGATAAGGGTCTGAACTAGGGGCATGGCCTTGTAAATGAATGAAGTAGAAGGGATGAATCTTTCATGAAGGGAGACTAATAGGACTTGGAAACTGGACATGAGACGATGGAGGAAGGTGAGTGGACTCAACAGTTAAAATGGTAATGACTCCTCTAGTGATCTGGACAGAAATAAAGAAGTTAGGAAGAAGGGTTGGTTTGGATAAAAAGAAAATGTTTTCTTTTGGACATGCTTGATTTGTGATGACATCTAGTTGGAGATGCCCCATAGGGATGTTGGACAAGATCCCAGGAAAGAGACAGAGACACGAGAGAATAAGAGAGATAGAGGCAGAGAAGTGAGAGAGGGAGGAAGAGACAGAGGCAGAAAGAGACAGAAAGAAAGCTTTATAATAGGCAAATCTCTTTATAGATATCATTTCATCAGAACCTCACAGCAACCCAATGAGTTAGGTACTCTAGACATTATTATTTCCATTTTACAGACGAAGAAACTGATCCTTAAGGAAGCTATATGATTCACCCATGGTCACCTACCTAGTAAACATCAGAGTTTTTCCTGAATCCAAGCCCAGCACATTATTCACCATACCTAGTAAGTCAGTCTGTCAGCAATAAGCATTTATTAAGCACCTAATGTGTTCCAGACACTGTGTCAAGCACTTGGGAATACAAAGAAAAGCAAAAAAAAATAGTCTCTGCCTTCAATGAACTCACAAGTCTAATGGGCAAGATAACATATAGACAGGTATGTACAGACATGCTATATAAAAGATAAATGGGAAATAAAGGGGGACTGGGAAGACTTCCAGGTGGAAGGTTTTTATTTTTTATTTTTTTTATTAAAGCTTTTTATTTGCAAAACATAAGTATGGGTAATTCTTCAACATTAACCCTTACAAAGCTTTTTGTTACAATTTCCCCCCCCCTACTCCCACCCCCTCCCCTAGATGGCAGGATATCCACTACATGTTAATTATGTTAAAATACTTGACAAATCGAATATATGTATACACATTTCCACACATCATTTTTGTGCAAGAAAAATCATATCTACAAGAAAGAAAAATCAGAGAAAGGAAACACAATGCAAGCAAATGTCAATAGAGATCATGAAAATGTTATGTTGTGATCCATATTTCATATCCCTCTCTCTGGGTGTTTATGGCTTTCTTCACTGAATAATTGGAAGTGGTTTGAAACACATCATTGTTGCAGAGAGCCATGTCCATGAGAATTGATCATCATATAGTACTGTTGTTGCCGTGTATAATGATCTGGTTTTGCTCATTTCACTCAGCATCAGTTCATGCAAGTCTCTCCAGGCCTCTCTGAAATCATCTTGCTGGTCATTTCTTACAGAACAATAATATTCATATACCATAATTTATTCAGCCACTCTCCAAATGATGGGCATCCATTCAGTTTCCAGTTTCTAGCCACTACAAAAAGGGCTGCCACAAACATTCTTGCACATGTGGGGCCTTTTCCTTCCTTTATGATTTCTTTGGGATATAAGCCCAATAGAAACGCTGCTGGGTCAAAGGGTATGCACAATTTGATAACTTTTTTGAGCATAGTTTCCAAATTGCTCTCCAGAATGGCTGTATCCGTTCACAGTTCCACCAACAATGTATTAGTGTCCCAGCCTTCCCACATCCCCTCCAACATTCGTCATTATCTTTTCCTGTCATTTTAGCCAATCTGACAGGTGTGTAGTGGTATCTCAGAGTTGTCTTAATTTGCATTTCTCTGGTCAATAGTGATTTGGAGCACCTTTTCATATGACTACAAATAGTTTTAATTTAATCATCTGAAAATTGTCTGTTCATATCTTTGACCATTTATCAATTGGAGAGTGGCTTGAATTCTTATAAATATGAGACAATTTTCTATATATTTTAAACATGAGGCCTTTATCAGAACCCTTAAATGTAAAGATGATTTCCCAGTTTATTGCTTCTTTCCTAATTTTGTCTGCATTAGTTTTGTTTGTACAAAAACTTTAACTTAATATAATCAAAATTATCTATCTGTTGTTCAATTAAGAGTTTCAATTCTTCTTTGGACACAAATTCTTTCCTTCTCTACAGGTCTGAGAGATAAATTATCCTATGTTCCTCTTATTTGCTTATAGTATCACTCTATGTCTAAATCATGAGCCCATTTAGATCTTATCTTGGTATGTGGTATTAGGTGTGGGTCAAGCCCTAATTTCTTCCACACTAGTTTCCAATTAGGTGGAAGGTTTTTAGCTGGAACATGAAGGAATTCAGGAAAGGATAGAAAAAGTAGAAATAAAGCATGGAAAAGAGGCAATCAGATGGCACCATGGATAGAGCAGTGACCCTGAAATCAGGAAGAACTGAGTTCAAATCTGAGCCTAGATATTTAATACTAGCAGTTCACCCTGAGCAAGTCCCTTAATCCCAACTGCCTCCAAACTCCCTCCCCCCCCCCAAAAAAAAAGAATAACAAAAAATAAAGGAGGGAAGCCATTTCAGGCATGGGAAACAATCAGAATGCCATTTAGCAAGTCTCTTCACCCTGAAATATTATATAGATGTAAAGGTTTATAATAAAATAAGAACAACAAGACAATTCCAATAGAATTGGTATGAAAAATTCCATACACATCCAGAGAGAGAACTATGGAAACTGAATGTGGATCAAAAAATAGTATTTTCACAAAAAATTTTTAAAATGAAGTATGAACAAAACTGTCATTAATTCTACTTTTCTCAGTTGGTTTCTTAATGTCCTTTTCCTTCCTTTGCCTCTGAGGACAAGTTAGTGTGTTCTCTCTCTCTCTCTCTCTCACACACACACACACACACACACACATACACACATCATTCAGGTAAGGCAGAACAGAAATGGTTAGTGAATGAGGCTGGTGGGTCAGGAAGACATTGTGAAACTGCTCCCCAGGGCTAATGGCTTGTGGTTTCCTATTCTAAAATTTAACAAGGAAAGAGTAATTGTAGAACATATAAGCAACTGAAATGCATTTTACAAACCTTATTTCATCAGAGGGATGGTCCTCATAGAAAGAGAGCCAGAAAATAAAAAGAGTGAGGATGGAAACAAGCATTTATTAGTTGCCTTCCATTTGCCTGTTGTTGTTCAGTTATTTCAGCTGTATTCAACTCTTTGTGACTCTATTTGGAGTTTTCTTGGCAAAGACACAGGAGTGGTTTGCCATTTCCTTTTCTAGCTCATTTTACAGAAGAGGAAACTGAGACAAAAGAATTAAATGACTTGCCCAAGGTCACACAGTAAGTGTCTGAGGCCAGATTTTAACTCAGGTGCTCCTGACTCTAGGGCCAGCACTTTATCCACTGTGTCACCCAGCACTTTACAAATTTTATCTCATTCGATCTAATAAAAACCTTGAAACCTAAATTCTATTATTATACCCATTATATCATTGAGGAAACTGAAGCCAACAGCTAGTATCACTTATATATGAGGCTGGATTTGAATTTAGGTGGTCTTGACTCCAGGTCCAGCATTCTATCCACTCTAACACTTCGCTATCAAGAATGGAAGGGATAATTCATTTGGAATGAAGAAGGAGCAGAATTACTAAATTTACCTGTTTCTATGGATCTGTTTTGAGTTGAGGACTTGCCTAAGTTCAGGACAGACATGTGAACTAGACCTCATCCCTGTCCTGTGGGCAGACATTCTTATCAGCACCAAAAATAAAAGGCTGAATTGGAAAAGAGAGACAAAGAAATGAATAAATACAGTGTGAAGATATCTAAGAAAAGATGGAAAAAAAGGAAGAGAATGAACCTTTGGAAGTGATGATAATGGGTAAAAAAATGCCATATTCCTCAGTGAAAGGATTCAGGCTTAGGCTGAGAAGAACAACTAAAGTCAAGATTGTTTTTTTATGTGCCCTCCAGAGATAAACCCAACAGGATGGTCTTAGTGACTCTAGTCAATGCCATCTTCACCATCAGTAGCAGGTGGGACTCTGCTTTGTCCCTGCCTTGGGAAACATAATTTTCTCGGTGGGTTGGTGTATTTTTTAACAATATCTTTATTGACACATTGCCAAGAGCTCTGATTTTTCTCTAACCTCTGCTAAATTCATCTAGGACCTGGTACAGCTCCGAAAATAGGGAGAACTCTTGGTGAGAAAATGAGGAGGTGGAGTAAAAATAAGGAGGAGGGAGTCTCTCATGCCTATTTCATGCTGTGGTTTATTCAGGGAAGACTTTGGACAGAAAAAAATGGCATTTGACAGGACTGTAGATCAAGGAGCCATGGCTGTGGGACTTTCAGCCCTCAAACAAGCATTACAGTGGGATCATGGCAAATCCCTTGGCCTCTTTTTTGTTTCCCATCTTTAATTGAGATAGCTTTTTGCAGTGGAAAGAATGTTGTATGGGAGTCAAGAGACTTGGCTATAATTTCTGCATCCATCACTACAACCACGTCATTTGGGGAAAGGTATTTTCCTTCACTGGGATTCAGCTTCTTTATCTGTAAATTAAAGGAAGGGTCAAATAAGGATTATAGGATAAAGAAGCCAAAGGGATATTAGAAATCAACTAATCCAGGCCCTTCATTTTATAGATGGGGAAATTGAAGCTTAGAAAGTTTACGTGATTGGGCACAGAGTGGGAATAAGCTAGCAGAGTTGAGATTTAAATCCAGGTCTTTTGACTTTAAGGTTGAAAGGGATATTGATGTAGCACATACAGCCCTGGACAGACAGGAAGAAACCTAAGCATAGGGGTTTGAAAACCACCCTGAACACTAAGTTATGTGATCATGGTCAAACCACTTTCCCTCAGTTAACCTCAGTTTTTTTTTAATCTGTAAAATGAGGAGAATTATGTCTGTTGGCCCTACCTTGAAGGGTTGTTGTGAGATTTAAATGGAATAATGTACATCAAGTGTTTTGCAAACCTTTAAGTGTTATACAAGGTGTACCATTTTGGAACACTTCATCAACTCTTTCCACTAGACCATATGATTAGATAATCTCTTAAGTTTTTTCCCAGCACAATAAATCTATAACTTAAAGAATATACTTCCTGCAGGGCAATGCAAAGCAACCTGAATTTGACAGAACAGTGCCAGGAGGGTTGGCTGGAAAGGTTTACAGATAGTGCCAATGAGAAAACATTTGTGAATTAGTAATATATTAGTGGTATATATTACAGGGCAGCTGGGTGGCACAGTAGATGGAGCACTAGGATTGGAATCATGAAGATTCATTTTCCTAGTTCAAATCTGGCATCAGATATTTATTGACTCTGTGACTCTGAGCAAATCACTCAACCCTGTTTGCCTCAGTTTCCTCATCTGTAAAACGAGCTAGAGAAGGAAATGGCAAAGCACTCTACTATATCTGCTAAGAAAACTCAGAATGGAGCCACAAATAGTCACTAAACAAAAATAACAAAGTGCAGATGTGAGTGTCAGTCAACAAGTATTTACAAAGTGCTTTCTGTGGGCAAAACACAGACATCAAGGTTCTTGAAGACATCAAGGTGGTGACGATACCATAATAGGCAAGTGAACTGGATTTAAGTGAGGGAGGGCTGTGCAAGATCACCTGCCTCACTTTCTCTTCCAGAGCCATCTGAATCCAGTGCCCAGCTATAGATCAGGACAACTGGTGATAGCCCTGAATGCTAGGTCGATAGGTAGAAAGTAAGAAGGGAACATGGCCCAATCTTCCAGACAGTGAATCTGGGAGGGAGCAGGCTCTTGGATCCCCAAGCATTTCTGAAATATTTGAACCATTACCTGGAATGGCGACTAAATTCTGCAGTTCTTGTTTAAGGTCCATGATGTCCTTGCACAATTGGATATCATCCATCCTATATAAACAGGAGAGAAAGAAAAAAAATCACACTTCAAAAGCAGAATTGGGTTATTTCTCCTCTCTGAAGCTTTGTCAAAATCCACCTCCACCCCCAAACCACCATGACAGAGTGCTTTTTGCTATTTGAGAATTTTTTCCTCCAATCCTAGAGGCCTGAGCTGGTCACTTCATCAGCAACTGACAAAGTATTTGTTATCATAGCCACTTGAGTCATTATTTTAGAAAAAGAAAGGGGTATATATGTGTAAGGGGTAATCCTAGCAGGTGCCTGACACCCCTCAGGCTTGTTTATACCGAGCCAGATGGATGCAAATATCTCCTGCAGATTCCTCCTTAGCTGCTATTTCATTAGTGACTCCCTTGTGTTGTTCTGAAAATGGACCTCCACCCTTTTTTTCAGCAAAAAGTGAGATTAGCCTAAAGTGCTGGAATTGACTGAGAGTGCTGCTTTTTCATAGGAGAAAGAAAGTGCTAGGCAGATGAGGAAAAGGAGAGGGAAGGAAATTAGGGGCAGAGGGGCAAGAAGGAGAGAGACAATCATGTCAGGCAACTAATCTTTTGTTTAAGCAGTTTTAAATTGCAATCCATTTTGAAAGCCTGAGAGGCAGAGTGGTGTGGAATAAACCCAACCTTAAACCTTGGAGGAGCTGGGTTTAAGTCCTATCTCTGAAACATACTTGCTGTATTAGCATGGATAAGTCACTAGACCTCTCTTGCTCTAGGAAATGCTCTAAGGTTCTTGTTGTTTGGCCTTCATTCTTGAAGAGGACCATGACCTCAGGGAGGTAATGTCATGACATGATAGTGAATTGGATTTAAATGAGGGAGGGCTGTTCAAAGTCACCTACCTCACTTTCCCCTCAAGAGCCATCTGAGTCCAGTGGCTATCTCCAGTCATCTTTCTAAGTTACACAGAAAGTGCCACCTTATATCGACAGAGGGATCTCCATGTCAATGAAATTACAAGTTCAGTTCCTCTCTCTTTTTTTGAATCCCCAAATTCTAGCAGCATGTTTTAATCTATCGCCAATAAAAATAAAATCATTTCTATTTCATTATATCATTCATTCAATAAGCATTTTTAGGTACCTGAGAATATTGGGCAGCTAAGTGACAGAGTGCCTAGTCTGGAATCAGGAAGATTCATCTTCCTGGTTTCAAATCTGGCCTGAGACACTAATTAACTGTATGACCCTGAACAAGTCACTCAATCCAGTTTGCCTCAGTTCCTCATTTGTGAAATGAGCTGGCAAAAGAAAGGGCAAATCATTACCATATCTTTGCCAAGAAAATCCCAAATGGGGTTACAAAGAGTTGGACATAACTGAAATGACTGGCAATATCAGGCTCTGAGGACATAGAAGCAAAAATTTAACAGGCATTGTCCTCAAGGAATTTGAAAAGAAACAACATATACCAAGATGATTATAAGTAGATACAAATTATCTCTATACAAATTTTAAAGTATTTCTTGAAGGAAATACCAAGTAATATTCTGGGGAGGACAATAACTTTACACTTAATTAGAGGATTTTTATAACCTCATTTGAGTCGCACAAAAATCTTATGAAATGCATAGGGCAGAGGTTTCCCTCATTTTTCAGTAAAGGAAAAAGAGGCTTAAGTGAAATACCCAAGGTCACAGAACTATAGTAAGTGTCATTTGGACTTAAGGGGCAGGATTTTTAAATGTTTCCCTCAAAACAAACTTTGTATGTAGGTAGTTTTTTTAAAAATTCTCCATTTTATACAGAGGAACAGTCCAGGATATCATATTCTGAAAATGCTTTGGAGAGAGCCCATTGATTGGGAGAAATCTCTAAACTACATTTCTTAGAAAACTGTTCATGAGCTCAGGATGCACAGTTTATTTTTAATATAAATTTCCTTTTATAATTTTTTTTTTATTTTTTGCTGAGGCAATTGGGGTTAAGTGACTTGCCCAAGGTCACACAGGTAGGAAGTGTTAAGTGTCTGAGGTCACATTTGAACTCAGGTGCTCTTGACTTCAGGACTTGTGCTTTTATCCACTGTGCTACCTAGCTGCCTCTAAATTTCCTTTTTTATTACAAACATCACTAAATATAAACATTTCAATATACAAAAGAGAAGAGAAAATGAGATTATAAATGAAAATGAATTTCATTTATCTAGTTTGTTTTTAAAGTATATATTAAATTTAACAAGGTAGTAACAAAACTACCATGCTCGATGCATCCCTTTCCACTCTCTTTGGTATATTTAAAAAAATATTTTGTTTATGTCCATTTCCTCTTCCTTTTTCTCCTCCTCCTACAATCACAGCTGGTTTCCTGACTCCAACTGTTGTGCTTGCTTGCTATTATATTACCCTTCCTCCATGGACCTTCAACCAATAATACTGCATTTTAAAGTAGTGATTCTCCTTGTTATGACTGATGTGTTGCAATCCTAAGGGCTCTAGTCTAGAGAGATTTACTATTTCTAAGACCTTGATTGATGAAGGAAAATGTGTTTGTGGGAAGCTTGGTCTTTCATGCTGGGCCAGGTGGGACAAATGCATCATTTTATCTTCGTTCAGTGGAAAGAGGTGAGAAGGGACTGTAAGACTAATATGTGGTTCTTTATAAAATTTAATCCAAAACAACATGGTCTTTATGCACCAGGGACTTAAGATACAACCTAATGTAAGCCTGAGACAGAGGTAGACTTAAGAAAAAAGTAGAGGGAAATGAATTATACTGTGTACTTTAAAATTCTTAGGGGATGGGAGAAATTTTCAAAAGAAATTTTTATTTTCAGGGGAAAAGCATAATCATTATTAGCATCAAATATAATCCCCCTAAGTGGTCTTGTACTCATGAATCATGGATTCTGACAAGAGAAGGGGAACATACTGGTCATTGAATAGTAGAGACAGTAGATCAGAGGTTCTTAACCTGGAGTCCAAAGACCCTAGATCCATCAGTAAATTTCAGGGAGTCCATAAACTTGGATGGGAAAAATGATACCTTTATTTTTACTAACTTGTGACTAAAATTTAATATTTCATTCATTATTCTGAGAAAATGTTCATAGGTTTCATGCCAATGAGGCATGACACAACAATGGTTAAGAACTCCAAAAGAACAACGTTATCATTTCTTGTAACTAGCTATCAGGTCAGGTTCTATTGGTGATTTGATTTTCTCATCTTTGGATGGAGAAGGGGAAATACTAGCCTTAATCTGTAAGCCTTGGGATGGGTTAGGGTATCCTAGGACCAGATGGAAACAGGCTTGATATTGAGTTTATTTGAATTTTGCTAACTTGTGTAGTTCAGTTGCTTTTCAGCTGTGTCCAGTTCTTTCTATTTTCTTGGCAGAGAGGCCAGGGAAGTTTACCATTTCCTTCTCCAGTTTGTTTTATAGATGAGGAAACTGAGGTAAGCAGGGCTAAGTGACTTGGCCAGGGCCACACAGCTATTAAGTATCTGAAGCTGAATTTTAACTCAGGAAGATGTGCCACTAGCTACCCTTTTGCCAACTTAACTAATTTTAAAAGTTCCTTTTAACAAAAGTAGTAGCACTGAGCATCCACTAAATCATTTATGGAGGGTACAAATATGTGTAAATGATGCATGTTGAACTATCTCACAGTGGCAGTTATAGTTAATAGATTTGAGTAACAAATCCATGAACAATGAAACCTTTTCTAAGGAAAACCCAAGGTGTTGAAGTATCATTTATGGCATTTGTGCTACTTTTCTTTCCATGTCACAGAAAACCTGAATCCAGTACTACTTCTGCTACTATAATAGCAAGTTGTTTCCTTGGAATTGATTTCCTCATCTATAAAAGGAAGAATTAAGTAGGGCTAGACAACCCTGTCAGCTTTAAGATGCTAAGCTAACTCTATCCATAGACACAATTTTCATTTCTTCCACATCTAAGCCTGTCTAAAGATATGTGTTGAAAATCACATGGAATTCATCTGGCCCACCCATACTTGAAGAGAAATTTCCTCTAGGAAAATGATGGGAATTTATCTTTTTTTTAAGACACAGCCCTTTCCATTTTGGAACATTTCTAATGGGTGGGAAGTTTCTCTTACATTGACCTGAAATCTGCCTCTCTCTAACTTCCAACCATTTTTTTTTTTAATTCTGCCCTTTGGGACCAAGTAAGACAAATCTAATTTTTTTTCCACATTTAGAAAGATGTCATTCCCTTTTTAAGGTTCTTTTTCTCCTCCAAGCTAAACAACTTTATTTCCTTGAACAGATCTTATAACCTATTTTCAAATCACTTTGCCAACCTTAGTGTCCTCCTCAGATACACACCAGTCTTGTCAACATCCACCTAAAATCTCACTTTTAGAAATAAATATAATGCTCCATATATAGTCTATCCATAACAAAATAAAGAGGCTCTATGATCTTCACATTAATGGACCCCCAGAAAAGTGAACCCAGGTTTAAATAATCCAATGGATCAGTAGCCGCTTATATACTATAGCTCATGAACCCCCACAAATGTATTTACTTTTATCTGTCAACCAGAGCACACATTAGTTTAAAGAAAATGTATTAAACAGACAAAATATCAAATAAAATAATGAAAAGATTTCCCATATATGCATATGTTGTATGCTCTCCCACATTACCACTAAAGAAAGGCTCACATTCAGAGAGTGTGGAAAGAGATATGGAGGTCACATATGTAGATGTTTATGCATGGCCACGGACATACCCCCAATCATGACAAGACAACTCTAGTGCTGTCGGGATGCTGATGTTTTCTGGTGAGGTTATGCTGCTTCTGTTGGGAGGTATATTTGTGCTCTTTGCTGGGCACATTTTCTATATTGGAAGTTACATTATCTCTGCTGGTCAATAAGTTTTTCTTTACTATTAGCTCTGGGCTACCAGCTGACCATCCTGTCTACTAAGTTAGTGACTAGAAAGTCTCTCCCTAAAAAGGGCAGTTACAGCTGGAATTATAAAATACCATACTCAGCAATGGATAGCTTAAAAAAGGCCAAGAAAAACACTATACAGTTAAGATTAAATCTATTTTTAGATTGCTTTTGTTTGTTGTTGAATCAAAATCTGTTATCCCAAGGAGTACCGTGAGCCCTGTAGCAGCTGAATACCTAGCTATCTGTCTCATGATTCTGCCATCCCTCTAGGATCTTCCCAGAATGCCCTACAAGCTTGCAAGTCCTGTTCATTCTGGGATCCATTTACAACCTTCCCTCCTCCAACACACATATCTTCCTTCCAGGCCTTCACAGGGAGCCTTGTATCAGCCCAGACTGTGGTCTTCACCTCTAGATTTTCTCCAGTACTCCAGAGGCTAGACTGGACCAGACTTACCTCACAATGCCATCTACTGACTCCTGATCAGACATCTCCTGAACATACCTTTTCTTGCTCCTGTCTGCTGTGAGATGAACCTCCTACAGGATACAGTATCACTACATGTGATCAGGAAAGTTCTTAAGGGAGAAACTTAAAAAGCATAATTTTCTCCTGCCTCCCTCAACGGACCTTTCTCAAACTACTGGTTTCTCCAACTACTATGCCTGAACTCAAATAATGATAAGCAAGCTTCTACCTCTCTATACTCTTTTTATCACACGGATTTGGAACCCCTGGCTGCTAATATTTAATTCTTACTCCCCCTTCCCAACCTACTCCCTTATTCCCAACATTCTCAGGTAAGGCCTCAAATGTACTTCCTTCTACTATATTCTCTGGAGGGCCTGCTCTGTGATTAATAAGTTTATTTTTATCTACATTCTTTGGCAGGTATTTACTAAATGCATGACTTTGTGCAAGTACCTATATTAGGTATTGTGATGGCCACAAAAATGAGTAAGATAGACTCAGTTCCTTCAAGGAGTTTTCAAGCCCATGACATGATTTCTCAAACCTTTCTTTCAGTGACCAACCATATGACATTAGTGGGTCTCAGAGCATAGATTCTTAACCTGGAATCCACAGACCTTTCAAGGTATCCATAGATAAATCTCAGAGAATCCATGAATTTAGATGATAAAAAATTAGCATCTTTATTTTCACTAACCTCTAACTGAAATTTAGTTGTAGAACATATGCCTCTTTACTTCAGAGATTACTTATATACTAATTCATATTTCTATTCCAAAGTCACTGAGAAAGCATGGATAAATTAAATAAGAGGAATCCTTTGCCCAAAGAATACCCTTAAATAATTATATTGTTGGATGCTTTTCAAGGCAACATATGAACTATAACCTCTTACCTTTCTTACCTCTTAACCTCTTTGGCTCCCAGCGGAAGTGTCCTAGAAAGCTGACCTGATGGCTAAGAGCTAAGAAAAAAATTCCCTGCAGCATCCTGTGAAAATGAACATCTCAAGAATACCTAATAAATATTTATTGATTTGAATCTACAAAGAATCATAACAGCTCTGAGCTTGGAATCAACCAATCAATGAATATTTTTTGCCAAGTACAGTTAGATGCCTAGTATATATCCAGCACTGTTGGCACTATGGGAGATACAAGAGAAATTCTTGCCATCAAGGAGCTTACAATCTAATTAGGGAAATCTAGTTCCCGATACAGTTAACAAAGAGAACAATTGAATGACAAGCCAAATGGTATAGCTTATATGTTCAATGGCAGTTCAGAGAAGGGTGAATGTCTTTTGAACTAGAATAGTTTAAAAAGGCTTCAAGAAGGAACTGAAAGGAAGAAAAGGAGGAGGAAGAGAAGGGGAAATATACTTTTCAGTGACAGAGAAGATCAGGGAACAAACAATATTCTAAGTGGAAGAAAGGATAGGAGCAAAGGAAAAGAGGTAGAAATGGAGTGTGGATGGTGAAGTAAGGGATCAATAATGATCCTGACTGACTTAATTGGAAGACTATATTGGAATATGTACCAATATAATATTGGTATATATTAAAGAATAGAGTGGTCTAATAGGATAGGTAAAATAGGCCCAGAATATGAAGATTTGGCATGTTGGACAATGGAAGCTGAACTTGATATAAGAGTCATTGGGGAGCACTGAAAGAAGCCAACTAATCCAATCCCATAATTTTACAGAAGAAGAAATTAAGGACCAAGAAAATAGTTTCTCAACTAAAATAGAGCTAATTAGAGGGAGGAGTAGAATTGGAAATCATGTTTCTAGATGTCCCAAACAGTGCTCTTCCCACATTAGAATATAAGCTCCTTGAGAGCAGAGATTGTTTTTTCCTTTCTTTGAATTCGGGATGTTTAGTACTATATCTGGCACATGTTGTTGTTTAGTCATTTTTCAGTCATATCTAACCCCTTTTGAGGTTTCCTTGGTAAAGATACTAAAGTGGTTTGCTATTTCCTTCTCTAGTTCATTTTATAGATGAGGAAACTGAGGTAAAAGGGTTAAATAAGGGTTACTTAGCTAGTAAGTATCTGACCCTGGATTTGATTTTGGGTCATGGTGTTCTGTCCACTGTGTCATCTAGCTGCTCTATTTGGCAAATAGAAAGCACATAATAAATGTTCCTTGGTTGATTGATTTCTCTTAAAAGCATAGCATATTCAATTCGGGGGCGGGGGGGAAGCCAAGAGATTTGCCCAAGAAATAAGTTGAGTATGCAAGGAATAGAACTCAACTTCCCTGATTCTTAGCCTAGAGTCGTGTCAATAACAAGGTTTTGTATGGAACTACAGCTGGGAATGTAACACTACAAAATGAAAACTGAGGCTGGCCTTCTGGTGCTCTCCAAGTGTTGGGATAATGAGATCTGGCAATTTCTCTAACAGCATAATTTTCTGTCTTCTCATTTTCTGCCCTGGTTAGGAATGTTAAGATTTCTCTCTCCATCTTCCACCCTCTCTCTCTTTCTCTCTTTCTCTCTCTCTCTCTCTCTCTCTCTCTCTCTCTCTCTCTCTCTCTCTCTCTCTCTCTCTCTCTCTCTCTCACACACACACACACACACACACACACACACACACACACACACACATTCTCTAGGCTTTGAGCCCAAAGTTCATCTCTGTCAAAAATGACAGCTAGTCCTGGGAGGAAGACCTGAAGCCCCTCTCAGCTCAGTGCCTTATGAGGTATCAAGCTAACAGAATCAGTTCTGACCCACCAACACCAATACTGCTCGGGAAAATTACAAGACCTCAACCAGGTCAAACCAGGTGACAATTTTTGTCCTGCTGCCCTCGAGCACCTTTCCTGGTAACTGTATGTGCTGTCATCAAATTTGTAAAGAAGTAAACCATTGTCCAGACCAGTGAAATAGCTAAGGAAGGGATTTTCTCAGTTCTGTAGGAATGTTTATGGATGCCTAAGTTAATTCAGTTATTGACCTGTGAACCTGTGCCTGCACAATCTGGCATCCCAGCTGAATGAAACTCCTCTGTCCTAGGGAAGAATATGGCTAATGCCCTCCTAGAGTGGAGGGGTGTTGAGAAAGCAAAAAAAAAGAAGGAAGAAAAGCATAAGGAAAAGAAGGAAGAGAAAAAGGAGAAGAAAGAGAAGAGGAAGAAGAATATTGAGGAGGAAGAAGTTTAGGACAAGGAAGAGGAGGAGCATGAGAAGAAAGAGAAGAAGGAAAATAAAAAGGAGGAGGAAGAGTAGAAGGAAAAAGAGGAGAAGAAAGAAAAGGAGGAGAAAGAGAATAAAAAGAAAAAGAAGGAAGAAGAGGAAGAAGAGGAGGAGGAGTATCATTTCCTTAGCACTTGTGATCTACTAAATATTTCTCACAGGTCAATAAGCATTTATTAAGTCCATACTATATGCAAGGCACTGCAAAGCAATGAAGATGCAAAAAGAGGCAAAAGACAGACCCTGCTATGAAAGAGCTCACAATCTAACAGAGGAGAAAACAAGTAAAGAAATTTATATAAACAAGTTTTATACAGTATAAATAGGAAATAATTAAAAGATGAAAAGGCACTAGAATTTTTTTTCTTCTAAACATATTTCCATATTTGTCAAGCTGCACAAAAAAATCAAATCTAAAGAAAAAAACACAAAGAAAAAACAAGCAAACAAACAACAACCCCCCAAAAAGGTGAAAATTTAATCAGCATTCAGTCTCCATAGTTCTCTTTCTGATTGCTGATGGCACTTTCCATCATATTTATTGAAATTAAGGCACTAAAATTAAGGTAATACAAGTATTTTCCTCGAGGATACTGAGGCTTGGGGAAAATTAACTTAAGATGACAGCCACATGGCTATTAAATTGTGGGAGCCACAATGCAAACTCAGAACTTCTAACTCTTGAATCTAGTGATTTTCCCATGACTCCTTCCTAATTGCTTAAGAAAGGAAGCTAGCCTCTGCATCCAATGTTCAAGCTCCCCTCATGTACATTGAAGTAAGCACCTCCTTTTTGCTGAGAAGAGTCATTTGGTGCTTCAGAAGGTTGAGTTCAAATTTTCTAAAATCTCCTCCTCCTCCCTCCTCCTCCTTTTCTCCTCTTCATTCTCTTTCTCTTCCTCCTTCTCCTCCTACTCTTCCTCCTCCTCTTCAGTAGTAGTTGCTGGTATGTGTTTTCAAATATATGTCAGTAAAATCTAACAAGCAAGGGAAAGAGTCCTAGATCAGGAATCTCAGAACTTGGTTTTGAATTTTGCTTTGCCCTTACCTGTGTGATCCTGGGTAAATCTGAGCCTTAGAGGCTCAGTGAACCTCTCACCATTGAACTAGATGACCTCTCTAATGTAAATTCATAATCCTTTATCCTCAAGGAAGGTAGATGCAAAAATATGCATCCCATTCTGTTTAATTCAACATTAATTTAGGGCCTCAAACTTGGTTAAGGCCCTCCTAGACTAAAGGCCCTGTGGTAGGCAATAGGGAGATGAAGAGGAAAAAATGAAACCACCCCTTCCTTTGAGAAGTTTGTCACTGCTCTGCCTAACAATTACTGGAGCACACACTTTTGGGAGAGAGAGACCCCTTCAATCCACTAATTATCAGCCACACACTAACAGAATTAAGAAGATCTGGATTTTAGCAACACAAAACTGTTCCCTGAAGAATGTATAAGAGATGATGGGGAATTTAAAATTCTATCATAAAGATTCACCATTGAGGACACCATCCATCAGTGGAAAGCTAGCAAGTTCCAATTAAACATCTGATCAAGAAGCAGAACAATTTTACATTTGCCCATTAATAACTGTTTCTATTCAAAGCCTCAGCACTGTGGTCCTCTCATTTGTCTCCAGTTTCATCTGACTTACCACTAGTTCCCTATCATTGCTCTCAATTCTCTGCTCCCACTCTCAAACCCAACCCACTCATCTGTCAATTAGGGAATTCCTGAGCCCACTTTCATGTTCCCCTGATTCTAAACTCCTCCTACTCCAAATGAACTTTGATCTTTTCCATGTGACTGTTCCTTCCAATAAAGCACATCTCTATCCATCCATGCTTTATCACCCTGTGAGATTCTTACACCCATGAGTTCCTTCAAGGCTTCACAGTGGTATGAAGGTAACCCTAGGTTCCTGAAGGGTATGCCAGTAGAACATACTCTGGCAGGTTAAATCATGCTGGAAAGGTTTCAGATTCAGTACTGGCAATAGTCTGAGTTGGTTTCCTCAGGACCAGTCTAACCAAGTAGAAGGAGATTCATCATCCACAATGATCGGTGAAACAATGATTGAAAACCAAATAATCCTTAGTTCCTCTTTGATTTCTCCAGTGATGGTGGTAGAAAAGCAGGCAGAAATTATTATCATGTAGTTTTTAGATAGTCTCTAAATAATCCTCAATCCTTCAGCCCTGGTTATTTTACTACCATTCCTAGCAGTGTAATGTCTGAAAAAGCTTTCTTTTTTTGCAAATAGTATTTTATTTTTTCCAATTACATATAAAAATAGTTTTTAACATTCATTTTTTGTAAGATTTTGACTTTCAAAATTCCTCCCATCCCTCCTCCCCAAGCAATCTGATATAGGTTATACATGTGCAATCATGCAAACATATTTCTACATTAGTCATATTATGAAAGAAGAAACAAATGGGAAAAGTCACAACCCCCCCCAAAAAAAAAAACAAAGTGAAAATAGTATGCTTCAATCTCTATTTAGACTCCATAGTACTTTCTCTGAGTATGGGAAGCATTTTCCATCATGAATTTTCTAAAATTGTCATGGATCATTATATTGCTAAGAAGAGCTAAGTCATTCATAGTTGATCATTGCACAATGCTGTAACTGTGTGTAATGTTCTCCTGGTTCTGCTCACTTCACTCAGCATTAGTTTGGGTAAGTCTTTCCAGGTTTTTCTGAGAGAATTCTGTTCATCATTTCTAATAGCACAATAATATTCCATTACATTCATATAACACAATTTCTTCAGTCATTTCCTAAATTATGGGTATTTCCTCAGTTTCCAGTTCTTTACCACCACAGAAGAGTTATTATAAATTTTTTTAATTAAGGCTTTTTAATTTGCAAAATATATGCATAGGTAATTCTTCAACATTGACCCTTTCAAAGCTTTCTATTACAAATTTTTCTCTTCTACCCCCCTCCCCCTCCCCTAGATAGCAGGAAGTCTAATATATGTTAATTATGTTAAAATATTTGAAAAATTGAATATGTATATATATATATATATATTTATACAGTTATCTTGCTATACAGGAAAAAAAAAACCTGAGAAGGAAAACATAATGTAAGCAAACATCAATAGAAAGCGTGAAAATGCTATGTTGTAGTCCAGACTCAGATCCCACAGGCCTCTCCCTGGGTGTATAAGGCTTTCTTTATCACTGAATAACTGGAACTGGTTTGAAACATCTCATTGTTGAACAGAACCATGTGCATCAGAATTGATTATCATATAGTCTTATTGTTGCCGTGTACAATGATCTCCAGGTTCTGCTGATTTCACTCAGCATCAGTTCATGCAAGTCTCTCCAGGCCTCTCTGAAATCATCCTGCTGGTCATTTCTTGCAGAACAATAATATTCCATGACATTCATATACCATAATTTATTCAGCCACTTTCCAATTGATGGGCATCCATTCAGTTTCCAGTTTCTAGACACTACAAAAAGGGCTGCTACAAACATTTTTGCACATGTGGGTCCCTTTCCCTTCTTTAAGATCTCTTTGGGATAGAGGTCCAATAGAAATACTGCTGGGTCAAAGGGTATGCACAATTTGATAACTTTTTGAGCATAGTTCCAAATTGCTCTCCAGAATGGCTGGATCCATTCACAGTTCCACCAACAATGTATTAGTGTCCCAGTTTTCCCACATCCCCTCCAACATTCATCATTATCTTTTCCTGTCATCTTAGCCAATCTGACAGGTGTGTAGTGAAATCTCAGATTGCCTTAATTTGCATTTTTCTGATCAATAGTGATTTGGAGCATCTTTTCATATGACTAGAAATAGTTTTAATTTCATCATCTGAAAATTGTTCATATCCTTTGACCATTTATCGATTGGAGAGTGGCTTGAATTCTTACAAATATGAGTCAATTCTCTATATATTTTAGAAATGAGGCCTTTATCAGAACCTTTAAATGTAAAAATGACTTCCCAATTTATTGCTTCCCTCCTAATCTTGTCTGCATTAGTTTTGTTTGTACAAAAATTTAACTTAATATAGTCAAAATTAAATATCTGGTGTTCAATTAAGATTTCCAATTCTTCTTTGGACACAAATTCCTTCCTTCTCCACAGGTCTGAGAGGTAAACTATCCTATGTTCCTCTAATTTGCTTATAATGTCACTCTTTATATCTAAATCATGGACCCATTTAGATCTTATCTTGGTATGTGGTGTTAGGTGTGGGTCAAGCCCTAATTTCTTCCATATTAGTTTCCAATTTTCCCAGAAGTTTTTGTTGAATAGTAAGCACTTATCCCAAAAGCTGGGGTCATTGGGTTTGTCAAACACTAGATTGCTATAGTTATTGCCTGGTTTGTCCTGTGATCCTATCTTATTTCACTGATCGACTGCTCTATTTATCTTAGCCAGTACCAAATGGTTTTGATGACCACTGCTTTATAATATAGTTTTAGATCTGGTACAGCAAGACCACCTTCATCAGCCTTTTTTTTTTTCATTAATTCCCTTGAGATTCTTGACCTTTTGTTCTTCCAAATTAATTTTGCTACTATTTTTTCTAGATCTGTAGGATAATTTCTTGGGAGTTTGATTGGTATGGCACTAAATAAGTAAATTAGTTTGCTAGTTTACTGTCATTTTTATAATATTAGTTCAGCCTACTTATAAGCACTTGATGTTTTCCCAACTGATTAGGTCTGATTTTATTTGTGTGGAAAGTGTTTTGTAGTTTAGTTCTATAGTTCCTGACTGTTCCTTGGCAGATAGATTCCCAAATATTTTATACTATCAACAGTTATTTTGAATGGAATTTCTTTTTATATTTTATATTTCTTGCTGCTGAACTTTACTGGTAATATATAAAAATGCTGATGATTTATGTGGATTTATTTTGTATCCTGCAACTTTGCTAAAGTTGTGAATTGTTTCTAGCAGTTTTTTTTAGTTGAGTCTCTAGGGTTCTCTAAGCATACCATCATGTCATCTGCAAAGAATGATAATTTGGTTTCCTCATTACCTACTCTAATTCCTTTTATCTCTTTTTCTTCTCTTACTGCCAAAGATAACCTTTCTAACACAATATTAAATAGTAATGGTGACAATGGGCAGCCTTGTTTCACTCCTGATCTTATTGGGAATGGGTCTAGTTTGTTGCCATTACATATGATGCTTGCTGATGGTTTTGGTTTTAAATAGATGCTACTGATCATTTTAAGGACAAGCCTACTTATTCCTATACTCTCTAGTGTTTTTAATAGGAAGGGGTGTTGGATTTTATCAAATGCTTTTTCTGCATCTATTGAGATAATCATATGATTTTTATTAGTTTGGGTATTAATATAATTGATTATGCTGATAGTTTTCCTAATATTGAACCAGCCCTGCATTACTGGCATAAATCCTACTTGGTCATAGTGTATTATCCTGGGGATGATTTTCTGTAATCTTATTGCTAATATCTTATTTAAGATTTTTGTATCAATATTCATTAGGTAAATTGGTCTATAGTTTTCTTTCTCTGTTTTCACCCTACCTGGTTTAGCTATCAGCACCATTATCTGTATCATAAAAGGAATTTGGCAGTACATCCTCTTTCTCTATTTTTTCAAATAGTTTATATAGTTTTGGGATTAATTGTTCTTTGAATGTTTGGTAGAATTCACATGTAAATCCATCTGGCCCTGGAGATTTTTTCTTAGGGAGTTGATTAATAGCTTGTTCTAGTGATAGGAGCAAGGTATCACAATTATGCTATTTAAGACTCTGTCTTGGTAAATACATTAGTATGATAATTTCTGCTATTTACAACTCT
Source organism: Myrmecobius fasciatus (assembly GCA_023553655.1). NCBI lineage: Eukaryota > Metazoa > Chordata > Mammalia > Dasyuromorphia > Myrmecobiidae > Myrmecobius > Myrmecobius fasciatus. Next base: position 26,407 of record JAJPUD010006522.1, read on the forward strand.
GTTTGGACAAGTACTTTGGTATTGATAAACATCACAACTATTTATAATTCTGTTGGTATTGATGAACATCACAACTAAGCTACTTACAATTCTGTTTTGATAAGTACCTTGGTATTGATAGTTAAGGTGGATACTGAAATGTCAAAGTATGATTTATGCATTAATTCTGGAATGTATATGGCCTCATCTGGAGTTAGCTAGTGTTAATGTAACACTAGCTTAAAGAGTATATAAACCCTGACTCTCAGATTAATAAATGGAGATTTAAAAGCAAAAAAAAAGAGCTTGTTCTATTTCTTTTTCTAAAATGGGGCTATTTAAATAATTTATTTCCTCTTCTGTTAATCTGGGCAGTCTAGATTTTTGTAGATATTCCTCCATTTCATTTAGATTATCAAATTTATTGGCATAAAGTTGGGCAAAGTAACTCCTAATTATTGCTCTAATTTCCTCTTCATTGGTGGAAAGTTGTCCCTTATCATTTTTGAGACTAACAATGTGATTTTCCTCTTTCCGTTTTCCAATCAAATTACCTAAAGGTTTATCTATTTTGTTGATTTTTTCATAAAACCAACTCTTAGTTTTATTTATTAATTAAATGGTTTTCTTATTTTCAATTTAATTAATCTCCCCTTGAAGGTTTTTAATATGTTCTTTTTCTAGCTTTTTTAATAGTAGGCCCAATTCATTGATCTTCTCTTTCTCTATTTTATGCATGTAAGCATCTAGAAATATAAAATGACCCCTTATAACTACTTTGGCTGTATCCCACAAATTTTGGTATGTTGTCTCATTATTGTCATTCTCCTGGATGAAATTATAGATTGTGTCTATGATTTGCTCTTTCACCCATTCATTCTTTAGAATTAGCTTATTTAATTTCCAATTAACTTTTGGTTTATTTTCTCCTGGCCTTATATTGCATGTGATTTTTATTGCATCATGATTTGAAAAAGATGCATTTACTATTTCTGCCTTTCTGCACTTGATTTTGAGGTTTTTATGCCCTAACATATGATCAATTTTTGCATAAGTTCCATGAACTCCTGAGAAAAAATAAACTCCCTTCTGTCTCCATTCAATTTTCTCCAAAGATCTATCATACCTAACTTTTCTAACATTTTGTTTACCTCCCTAACTTCTTTCTTATTTATTTTGTGGTTTGATTTATCTAATTCTGAGAGAGCAAGATTGAGATCTCCCACTAGTATAGTTTTGCTATCTATTTCTTTTTGCATCTCTCTTAACTTCTCCTCTATGAATTTGGATGCTATACCACTTGGTGCATATATGTTTAGTATTGATATTGCTTCATTATCTATAGTACCCTTTAGTAAAATATAATTTCCTTCCTTATCTCTTTTAATTAAATTTATCTTTGCTTTTACTTGATCTGAGATCAGTATTGCTACCCCTGCTTTTTTTTTTTTTTTTTTGTTCACCTGAAGCAAAATAGATTCTGCTCCAGCCCTTTACCTTCACTCTGTATGCATCTCTATGCTTTAGATGTGTTTCTTGAAAACAGCATATTGTTGGATTCTGGCTTTTAATCCAGTCTGCTATCTGCTTCCGTTTCATGGAAGAATTTATCCAATTCACATTCCCAGTTAAAATAACTTATTCTGTATTTCCTGCCATCCTATTTACCCAAAGTTATGTTTTTCTCTTTCCCTCCTCCCCAGTATTTTGCTTTTGAAGACTACCTCCCTCAAACAGTCCTCCCCCCTTTAGAGCCCCTCTTTCTTTTTTACACCTTTCCCCTAATTCTTCTGTTTTCCCTTCTATTAGTCTATCCCTTTCTTTTCCTCCTTTCCCTCCCACTTCCCTATAAGGAGGGACAAGGTTCTCTGTGAAACCAAATATGTCCGATATACTCTTTTAGATCCCAATCTCATGAGAGTAAGATTCATATAATGCTCATCCCCTTTCCTTCTTTCCCTCAATTATATTAGGTTTTCTTTGCCTCTTCATGAGATTTTAACTTATTTTTACCTCCTTTTTTAAACCTTATTTTACCACCTTTTCCCTCTTTTTCCTAATATGATAATCCTTTCACCTCTAGTTTCTTTTTCATATTATCAAAGTAAAATCAAATTATACCCCCATTCTTTAAGTATACCCATAGTAGAAATATAGTTCTCAAGAGTTCTTTCCTTTTTACCTTTTTATGCTCCTCTTGAGTTCTGTGTTTGGAGGTCAAATTTTTTGTTCAGATCATTAGAAATAGGTGAAATTCACCTACATCATTAAATATCTATCTTCTTCCCTGGAAGATAATGCTCATTCTAGGGGGATAACTTATTCTTGGCTTTAATCCAAGTTCCTTTGTCTTTCAGAATATCTGGTTCCAGGCCTTTTGATCCTTCAGTGTGGAGGCTGACAGATCTTGTGTGATTTTAATTCGGTATTTGAATTGCTTCTTTCTAGCTGCTAGCAATATCTTTTCCTTGGTGTGATAGTCCTGAAATTTTGCCAAGAAATTCCTTGGAGTTTTAATTTTGGGGTCTCTTTCAAGAGGTGATCAGTGAGTTCTTTCGATGGCAATTTTACCTTCCGATTCTAAAACATCAGGGCAGTTTTCTTTCATGTTTTCCTGGAAGATAGTGTCTAGGTTTTTTTTTTCATCATGGCTTTCAGGAAGTCCAATAATCCTTAGATTGTCTCTCCTAGATCTATTTTCCAGGTCAGTTGTTTTTCCTAGGAGATATTTCATATTTTCTTCTATTTTCTTCATTTTTTTTGTTTTTGACTGATTCTTGAAGTCTTATTGAGTAATACACTTCCATTTGTTCAATTCTAATTTTTAATGTATTATTTTCTTCACTTACCTTTTTTAGCTCCTTTTGTAACTGGCCAATTGAATTTTTTTGTTCATTGCAGTCTTTTTCCATTTCACCAATTTTGTTTTTCAGTGAATTGGTGTCTTTTTCATATTTCTTTTGTAGTGCATTATATGCTTTTTTCCATTCCTTCTTTGAATGATCTCATTTCATTTGCCCATTTTTCTTCTAACTCTCTTTTGAGATTCTTTATGCAATCTTCCAGGAAAGCCTTGTGAAATGGGGACAGCTCATATCTCCCTTTGTGGCTTCCTCTGGAGTTGCTTTACCTTTATGAACCTCAGGATCTGGGGTCTGTTCTTCTTGCTCTCCATAAAAGCTGTCTATGGTGAGAGTTCTTTTCTGTTTTTTATTCATTTTTTTTAAAGCTTGAGGTCTGTTTAAAACAGAGGAGCAGCAGCTGCTTTAATTTGCCCTGGGACAATTTCGGTGCTGGGCTGTCTGGGCTAGGTCCTGTGTTTGCATTGGGTTACAATCTACCTTTTACAAAAGGCAGATCTGCCAAAACATCTGCCCGCAATCAGAGCAGAGTGTCCCAAGAGTCTTGCAGGGACTTCCCAGGTGCTTAGAACCTGCCATGCTGAGTCCGGTTCTGCTTCCTCCCCTGTCTCCCAGAGCTGTGCCCAAGCTGGGCAAACTTCCAGACCCCCTGCCCATCTGAAACATATTTACTCCGAAGTTCCTCCAAGGTAACTTCTGCTAGGAATGTGTTGTAGTCCAAATATTTGTGGGTTCTTTGACTTTAAAATAAGTTTAGAGGTTTAATCTGCTGTTGGTTTGAGAGAAGGTCAAAGGAAGACACAGAGAGTCATGTCTTCACTCCGCCATCTTAGCTCTGCCCCCATAATAAATGTTTTTGTACATGTAGGTCCTTTCCCTTTTTTAAAATTATCTCTTTGGGATATAGGCCCAGTCATGATATTATAGCTGGATCAAAGGGTATGTACAGTTTTATTGCCCTTTAGGTATAATTCAAATTGCTCTCCAGAATGGCTAGATGAGTTTATAACTCCACTAATAATGCATTAGTATTCCAATTTTCCCACATATTCTCCAACATTTATCATTTTCCTTTTCTTTCATTTTAGCCAATCTGATGGGTGTGAGGTGGTACCTCAGAGTTGTTTTATTTTATATTTCTCTAATCAATAGTGATATAGACTGTTTTCTAAAAATGCTTTTAACTAAGGATTAAGAAGATGTCCTTGTTCCAGGATGACCTTTTTTCCTGCCTTGCTTCCTAACAGGTCTGAAGATATGGATCAGCTCATGTTAACCACACCCTCATCCCAAATCCACTGATGTGTCAAACAGAAAAGCTAATTTTTCTCTCAGAGGCATCGGCTATAATTATTATTGTTGTTGTGAATTATAATATCTATAATGATAATAAAATTTATTTTATTATTGATTACATTTTAATTTACTCATATCTTATATATTTATTCATTTAAATATTATTTACTATTTATTTAGCCCTTTAAGGTTTACAAATTGCTTTACAAATATTTATTTTATTTTAATTTCATAATGACTCTGGGAATAAGTATTATTGTGATCTACATTTTGCAGATAAGGAAATTGAGACAGACAGAAAGGTTAATTTACTTGCCCAAGCTCACTCAGATAGTAAGTATATAAAACTAGTTCTTTCTGATTCCAAGTTCAGCACTATTCACTCAACCACCTAAGATCACTGGTTACCCACAAGTCCCACTGGACACCAGATTGCTAAACCATAAGGAGCTATGAAGAGCCATTTCAATTCAATTGACAATGAATTCAATTCATTAGACATTTATTAAATACCTGGTATATAGATTGTCTCAAAAGTTTTAAGGCTCCAAACTTTACTAAAACTTCTGTAAATGAAAAATATTATGAAAACACTAGAGACAGATAAACTCTTGCTCTTAAAGTGCTTAGACTGGTGTGTGTGTGGGTAGGGTGAGGAAATATAAAATAAGCACAGATAAAAATTATATTAAAAAGTAATTAAATTACTTAAATTACTTAAATTAAAAAGTATATATAAAAATAATTAAAGGAGAGACAGAGAGACAGAGACAGAGAGCACATTAACAGTTGCTAGGGATCATGGAAGGCTTCATGGAAGAGGTAAACTGGGATTCAGCTAAGCCTTAAGGAAAGATAGATTTTCTGTATTCTGAGATCCTGAAATGAGGACAGAGTAGATTCTGGGAGTAGGCAAATAAATCCAAATACTCAAAAGGGGCTATGTAATCAAAGTGGGTACTTCCTCCAGGTATGCAGATTGCCACCTATCTATGCCTGCCCTTGCTATGTAGTCTTGTACAAATCATCCCATAAGTCACATGGGGCTTTACCTAGTGTCTTGGGGTCTCTACTTGCTTTTTATTGACACTGGGAGGGTACAGATGGAACATACAAGCTAGCTATCCCTCAGTGTCCCTGATTTTTCCATGTGATCAGATTTTTTTTTTTTGCCCCTAGGTTTCTTTGATGACAATTTTTATTCTACTTCTTTCTTCATAATTCCTTATTTGTAATGTGTTTGGCTCATGTCTACTATGCCCTGTGGCAATCTCCATTGCACTATGGGTGATATTCATTTTCAATTCTTCAACAGTTAACCAATAAACATTTATTAAGTGACTGCTATGTGTCAAGCACTGTGCTAGGTACTAAGATACAAAGACAGGAAAAAAAATAATACATGACCTCAAGAAGCTTATGTTCTAATGGGGGAAAACAAAACATTAGAAGGGAGCTGACTGAAAAGAAGGGTAAGGAATGTACCCTGCATGGGGAATGGGATCTGTAGTAATGTATTTCTCAAAGCCATACAACAATACCAGAAGAATCAATTCATTCACTTTCAGTCAAATCTGACTCTTCATGGTTTCCTTGGCAAAGATACTAGTTTGCTGTTTCTTTCTCCAGCTCATTTTACAGATGAGAAAACTATGGTTAAGTGATTTTTCTGGGATCACACATCTAGTAAAGTCTAAGACTGGATTTGAACTCAGGCCTTCTGACTCCAGGCCCAGAGCTTCTTATCTGGTTGGCCTGATAATGATAAAAGAGTAAAAGAATAACACTGTCTCTATTTTGCTTTCTCTCTGAGATTCTTCTTACAGTCATTTATTTATAATTTATGGAATAAAACAATCAGTTCCATAACACAGTATAATAAAAAAGATAATTGCATATGAAACTGCAAATCTATTTTGTACAATTTGCTATTCATCTTAAATATATAATAAGTTATAATCCAAATTTCTTTTTTTTCCTTCCCTCTCCTCTCTGCCCTAGAGATTGCTATCACTAGATACAAATAGGTATACATATACCTATTATCTATACCTATAGATATAGATCATATTATCATATACCTATATCTATATATCTATTTATATTTATGTTTATCAATTTTTTCTGTGAATGCAGATAGCATTTTTCTTCATGTTCTTTAAAATTAATTGAAATATTTACAATAGTCAAAATGACTTATTCACTTGAAGTCATTCTTAAACCAATATTATTGTTACTGTATACAATATTCTCTTGGTTCTACTTACTTTGTTCTTTCTATGTTTTTCTAAAATCATGTTGTTATATTTTTCAAAGAATCTTAGATTATTTTGATACATTCATGGGAGACACCTTGGTGAAAGAGAGCTATTAAAATCTCCTTTTCTCCACAAAATTGAATGTTTTTTTTTAAAGTGACCATGCAATAAGTACAGTACAATCTTGTATTTGTTTAATCCTTCAGTCAATTGTGTAAAGATGATGTACTGTGAAACTGCACTTTTGAAAGCCTGCCTGTTACCTCCTTAAACCCTTTTCGTGTATGCTCCCTGAAAAGGTAAATGATTCCCATTAACACTTTCTATATGTGAGAAAGGTCAAGAGTTATTGATGTTTTTTCAGGTATCTTTTCTGGGTAGTAATAAGGCCTGGAATTTTCTCCCATGCTTTTTGTATCTTCTATTCTGGAAATCTCCATTATTCAGTTCCATCATGCCACTCTCCCTTGTTGAGAACAAAAAAATGCCCACAAAATGACTGGGACTCATAGTCTAGAATAAGTAGACTCAGCATCCAACTCCAGCAAGAGCCCCATTATCTGTTGCCAGTCCTGGCCTCCATTTTCTCTCAGAGTAGTGTAAACGCCACAGCTGCATGAAGATTTCCTGTTGTCAACTCGTAGTCAAAACCCCTGATAGAGAAGCAGCCAGGGTAAGTGGACCATTATATCTAAATATCTCTGAACAAGTTTACTAAATGGGTATCATGCTGAGCTTTTTTCCCCCAAACTGACTTTACTTAATATTGCAAATATACAAAGATGAGAAAGGGAAGGTCAAATCTAGAGAACAACTAATAGTCCAGTTGGTCTCTATAGAAAAGGGGAATGATAAATATAAGTCTGAAAAGGTAAAGTGGAGTCAGATTGTAGAGGACTTTAAATGCTAGAGATTTACTCTTCATCCCTGAGGCCATAGGAAACCACAGAATGACAAACTCTTCTCAAAGAAATGGCCCCAAACAAACCTGTTCCTTAAAAAGATAATTCTGGTGGCTGTGTAGAAGACGGATGCATATAGAGAAGGAAGGGACCACAAGCTGGGAGACCAATAGGAAGCTATTTCAATAATCTAGGCATTTGATAAATTGGATAAAATGGGAAAAAAACCCACCAAAATTCTGTTCACTCATCACTGGTTAGTTTATATTACGGTTCCAGAAGCGGGACAAGGAACAGCAGGCTAGTTTCTTTGTTAAAGGGGATCTCGGTTTCCTGGAACAATGAGGAAATGGCTAATGGTTCACAAAGCTGCTCACCAGGGCCTTGGCTGACTGATCATCCCAGCTTGCCATCAGAGGAGCCAACAGCTTTCAATCTGGGAAGGCCAGAGGGGTTTCAGGCTGAAGAAAGGATTAAGCTATCACCCTGTCTGCAGATACTGCCCTATTGTCATTCTGCATTTTACATGCTGAGTTAATCTTACTAAAACTCTCTGAAGATGGGAAATTTATTTTATCTTCATGACTCAATCCAAGCGTAACTATTTTACGTGTGGTAAGAGAAAAGGCAATATTTGTACTACAGCCTCAGCCTTCAGTGAGGCTCTTCCCGGCTCACAGGTTGTATTTAGAAGCTCATTAGATTATAAATTTAGAGCTAGAAGGCAGCCTTTGAAAGCCACTGAATCCAAACTGAGGCACTGAGAAGTTACATGATTTGCCCAGAAATCCCACTAGAGTGTCTGAGGCAATATCTCAACTTGTCTTCCTTTCTCCATTCTGGTCCAACCTTTCATATCCACTTCTCTGCACCTCCATTTTGTACTTAGGATGGGAAAGTAATTTATCTCTTTTTAAAATTCTTGACTTTTTCTCACCATAATGAGCATTACAAGAGGAAATGATTAAGTACTCCATTTGTTGCCTCTGGGTGCACAATGGGTGTCCACTGTATAATGATCTCTCTAAGGAGAACTTAGATGACATCCTTTCAATTAGCTTCAAGTTCCTTTTGTCATCTCATTTTATCTTTTGGTATATGATTGCAATTGATGTAAAAATCTCTTAGTAGGAAGCTCCCTCTACTAATTTAGATTCTTAATGAGTTGCCTAAAGCATTGAGATGCTAAGCAACTTGCTCAATCAGAGCCAGCACTTGAATCCACATCTTCACTCAGAGATCAATACTTCATTCACTATGCCATTACACTTCTAATTTTGTTCATTGTAGAAATATTGGCAGAATGGCGTAGTTGACAGAAAGCTTGGTCTTCAAGTGAGCAAGACCCGGATTCAGGAAATGATTCAGACACATATTAGCTCTATGACAACTCCCAGGTAGGTCATTTAACTTCCTAGGCAATTTTAAATTACAGTTGTCACCAGCCTACTTTGGGCAACTAGATAGCCTAGTAGATAGAGCACTGGGCTTGTAATCAGGAAGACTCATCTTCATGCATTCAAATCCAGCCTCAGCAAGTCATTAATCCTGATTGCCTCAGTTTTCTCATTTGTAAATGAGCTGGAGAAGGAAATAGCAAACATTTTGCCAAGAAAACCCCCAAACGGAGTCATAATCAGACATGACTGAATTGACTTAACAACAGAAGCTTATGTGGATAAGTATTTCCATATCTAGAATTATGTACTTTGACATAATCGCAGGTCTAGACTCCTCAACCTCCTCGACAATAAAAAAAATTATATTGATGTGATTCAGTTATTAGAATAGTAGTTTCAGTTTATTTGAATGCCCATTCTTAAGGCAACTAGGTGGAGTAATTATAAAACAGTGCAGGACCTGAAGGGTTCAAATCTTGCCTTAATCACTCACTAGCTGTGTGACCTGGGGCAATCACTCCACAAGAATCTATGTGCCAGGTCCTCTGCTACATTACTTCATCTCTCATCAATTTCTTCACCTGAAAATGGGGATAAAAATAATATCTCCCTTGTTCACAATATTGTTGGGAAGATTAATGAAATAACGTGTAAAATGCTTTGAAAACCTTAAAACATTATAAAAATGCTATTATTATTATTATTATATTGCTTACTAATTCTCAGCCCTGAGCAATTCATGGCTACTTCCCCCATTGCTAATATTGCAAGGATTGCTGAACCCCTTTGCTAAAAAGGTGGTATAGTTTTAAGGAATTGTACGACATGATCTCTGAGGCTCCATCTAGCTCTAATTCTGGAACTCAGAGAGCTTTGGTTGATTAACATCACTAAAATTCTCAGGTCTTTCTCATTTACTGCAGTTCTGACTATATCAGTGCTGTGATCCCAAAGGAACTCTGAGCTTTCCCTCCCCAAGACAGCTAAAAAAGATGTATCAACAAAAGGAGACAGACAGAATAGAGGCACATAGGAGAAGGCAAGAGCACTACTTAATGAACTCAAGGCTGTTTATTACCAGTGTGTAGTTAGAGCTCCATTCCAGCTCAGTCAAGCCAACTGTAATTGTTCCCCAGATTAGAAGGGAGAAGAGTTCCTAGTTAGTTCTAACTGGCCTAAGAAGCTGCATGGGTCTATAGGGAGTTGGCCTGACAGTGTGTAATTACCAGTCCTTTAAGGATGAAGAACTGGGCTGACTAAATGTTTTAATGATCTGTTGCTCACTGCCTGTTGTTAAGCAAAAACACCTATTTATAATCAATATGACCAGGAACATTCTAATGTCATTTTTTAAATAACAATTACAGGGGCAGCTATGTGGTGCAGTGGATAGAGCACCATCCCTGAAGTCAGGAGAACCTGAGTTCAAATCTGGTCTCAGACACTTAACATTCCCTAGCTGTGTGACCATATTTCTTCATCTTAATCTCTGTGTCCCAAGCACTTTACTGGGAACCTAAATTGCTGAGCAGGGATTCATCTATACTGACCAAATAAACTTCTAGTTCCTTATACCATCATCCTTATACCAATCACAGATCCCATCCAAAAAGATCTTATTCAGGTGGAATTCTGGATCACAGGTCAGTGAATCAGTCAGCAAGCCTTTATTAAGTACTTAGTGTGTGTCAAGCACTGTGCTAAGTGCTAGCGATAAAAAGAAATGAAAAATAGTTTTTGACCTTAAGGATCATGAATTCTAAAGGAGGGAGACAATATATAAATAACTAAATGACTTTAAGATCTGTGGGTAGTTGGCAATTAATTTGGAAGGGGGAAGCATTAGCAGCTGGAGGGACCAGGGAATGATTTTCTGGAAGACCATGGGCTTTGAGATGAGTCTTAAAGGAAGTCTGGGAAACTAAAATGTGGATGTGAGGGGCAGAGCATTCCAGGAATGTAAAATAGTCATTGGAAAGGTATGGAAAAAAGAACTAATGGAAACATAAATTGTAAGAAGACTGGAAAGGTAAGGAGGAGTCAAGACATAGTTTTTTAATGCCAAACAGGATTTCATAATTTATCCTAGTGGCAACAAGGGAGCCACTAAAAGTTCATTAAGCAAGGGAGTGAAATTATCAGACCTGTGCTTTTGAAAAATCACATTGGCAACTGAATGGAAAATAAATTGGAGAAGAGAAAGATGAGGTAGAGAGATCTATTGGAAAAATATTGCAATAATCCAGGTGAGATGTGAGGAGGAACTGAACCAAGTTTGTGACTGATTGATAAGTGATAAGGGAACATAAAGGAGAAATAGTGGGAAGGTAGAAATTGCAAAATTTGGCAACAGATTGTATGTGAGAGTGAGTGAGTATAAGGAGAGGAGCATGACACTGAAGCTATGATCCTGGCTGACTAGGAAGAGGAGGGTGCCCTTATTATAAAAAACTCTCATCCTCTAAACTTCCCTATCACTGTTGAGGGTACCACCCTCCTTTTAGTCATCTAAGCTTATAACATCACAGTCATGCTCTGCTGCTCAGATTCACTCCACATATCCATATTAAACTATATGTAATTATTTTTGCTTTTTTTTTTTTTGCTGAGGCAATTGAGGTTAAGTGACTTATCCAGGGTCACACATTTGTGCCTGTTAGAGTTCCTGCCCCTCAGTATAAAATCCATGGTCCTCTTTACTGGTCCTCATCTATCTGGTCAAGTAGCGATAGTGTGAAGGATGGGAGCTAGGCATCTTCATCTGGAAGAAGGAGGACCAATGAGATTTCAATGTATTCTTAATATGCTGAGGAGATGCTCTGAAAGACCCCTCAATCCCCCCCTTTTGACTGTGGCCTACAGATCATAATGGCAATTAGTGCTGGGCCTGGAATCAGGAAAACTTGAACTCAAATCCAGCTTCAGACACTTATTAGCTGTATAACCCTGGGCAAGTCACTTTACCCTGTTTGCCTCAGTTTCCTCATCTGTAAAATAAACTGGCGAAGGAAATGGCAAGCCAATCCAGTATCTCTGCCAAGAATATCTCAAATGGGGTCATGAAGAGTTTGGCAGGACTGAAAAATAACTGAAAAGATCAAATTACCCAACATCCAGAAATCTCCCTCTGGCAACTTGGATCTGGCTGTATCCTATGTTCTGATCCCCTCTTCTTACTTTCTTGCTCCTCCTGGGTTCCTGGGTTTCTCAAGTTAAGTGAGTTAGATACCAGTGCAAAACTTGGATTCAAGAAGACCTGAATCACATCGTGCCCAAGCACTTATTAGTTCTGGGACCCTCAGTAAGTCACTTAAATTCCCTGTGCCTCAGTTTCCTCATCTATAAAATGGGGGATAATTTTAGCTCTTCTCTCATAGGGTTGCTAATAAGGATTAAATGAGAACATATGTAAAGTGCTTTGTGAAAATTAAAATGTAATATAAGTGTTAGCTATTATTATTAAATTTTTCTGTAATAAACTACCTTTGAAACTTTGAACAAGTCACTTGATGAGCTCTCTGGGGCTCAGTTCATCTTCTACAAAATGAGGGGGTTGGACTATTGACCTCTTAGGCCCATTCTGGCTCTAAACCTATAAGATTTCTCCCCAGACAAATTAAGTCTTTAGAAAGATCAAAATCATTGTATTATTTTAAGTTAATGTCTACGACTACCCAGAAAGGCTCAGAATTTACAAAGAATAATCCTAGGAATGTTTGGCAAATCCATTCTACTTTCTTTCCTCCTCCCACATTTCTCTCTAGGCTTTCTCTCATAGAAACATCATGAGAAGCTAGACCCGGTTTCTTAAGGTTCTCATTTGAAGAATAACTGTAAAAACAGGAATTGGCCAAGCATTAGCTAGTTATGGACTAAATGCCAGCAAGGGAGAGGCTGCCACAAAATATAAACCATTAACTAGATAGAGATGAGCCTTTAACTGTCCCTGCTGATCAAAGCATCCAAGTCTAAAGACAGGAAGAGAGTAAGAAAGAATGCTCTTTATGAGCTGTATTCCTCCCCCTTCTCATCCCTCAGACACAGATTTCTCTGGAAGATTTCAAGGCTTGATAAGTCTATATAATAAGAAAGCAACAGGAAATTCCCCACAGCCAATGTTGTCATTTTGTCTTAGCTTTGATCTTCGAGGTGTTCCTCACTCCCTCAGCTCCAGAGATAACAGGTCTTAGGTTTATCACTTAAATAGTTTCTCTCCTCAAAACTTAACCTTACTAGAAAAAGCTTTTACAATGGAGGGAAAGAGGAAGAGGGGAGGAAAAGTGAATGAGCCCTACTCTAAAGGAATTGGTTCAAAATAGTATACACACACAACTTGGGTATAAAAATACCCTGCCTGCAGGAAAGTAGGAAGGGAAGGGAATGCAAGTGAGAAGGAAGGGGGAAAGAGTGATAGAAGAGAGATCATAAAACATTTTTGAGGAGGGACAGTGTGAAAGGAGAAAGAGAAGAGAATAAATGGGGGAAATACTGTTAGCAATAGTAATTATAAAAAGAATTTTGAAGCAAGTTTCTCTGCTAAAGGCCTCATTCTTCAAATATAGAGGGAACTGAGTCAAATTTGTAAAAAAAAGGCCATTCCCCAATTGACAAATGATCAAAAGATATGAACTATGCCCCAAAGACTATAAAATCATGCATATCCTTTGACCTAACAATTCCACTACTAGGCATGAACCTCAAAAGAGATTTTTTTAAAAAGAAAAATGACCTATATGTACAAAAATATTTATAATAGCTCTTTTCTCAGGGCAAAGAATTGGAAATTGAGGGGATACCTATCAATTGGGGAATGAATGAATAAAATGTGGTATGTAATTATAAAAGAATATTATTGTTCTATAAGAAATGATAAGCAGGATGCTTTCAGAAAAACCTGGAAAGTCCTCCATGATCTCAAGCAAAGTGAAATGTATTGTGTATAAAGTAATAGCAATGTTGTGGGATAACTTAGCTATTCTCAGCAATACAATGATCCAAGACTACTCTGAAGAACTTATGATGAAAAATGCTGATAGTGTTTAAAGTAAACTGATAGAAAGAACTGATAGTGTTTAAATACAGATCGAAGCATACTTTTTAAAAAACTTTTTTTTTCTTGAGGGTTTTTTTTTTGGTGGGGAAAGATCTATATTTTCCTTTGCCACATGACTTTTATGGAAATGTTTTGCTTAACTTCATATGTGCTTTCTCAATTGGGGGAGAAAGGAAGTAAGAGAGTCTGAAACTCAAAATTTTAAAAAACAAATGTAAAATTGTTTTACATGTAACTGGGGAAAATAAAAAAATATTAAAAAGAAAAAAAAAGACCAACCTTAAGTAGGTTGCTTTCCTCATTCCCCACCTCTTGGAATCCCTGGAGAAAAAAATTCTCTCTTTTTTAAAGTGTCTTTTTAAAAATTTTAAATAGTATTTTTTCAAATTACATGTAAAAACTTTAACATCCATTTAAAAAAATTTTGACTTCCAAATTTTCTCCCTTCTCCCCTCCATGAGAAGATAAGGAATTTGGTCATATATGTGCAATCGTGCAAACATATTTCCATATTAGTCATGTGAAAGAAAACACAAAGCAACACACATACACAAGTGAAAAAAAATAGTATGCCTCAATCTGCATTCAGATTCAGTCAGTTCTTTCTCTGGAGGCGGTAACATTTTTCATCATGCACCCTTTGAGACTGTCTTGGATTGTTATATTACTGAAAATAGCTAAGTTATTCACAGTTGTTTATCATAGAATGTTACTGTTATTATGTACAGTTCCGGCTCTGCTCACTTCACTTTGCATCAATTCATGTAAATCTTTCTATATTTTTCTGAAAACATTTCAGGAGCAGAAATTCTTCACCTTTTTATTTTTTTTGGCTGTCTGGTAAAGTCAAGGATCCCTTATCAGAATTTTGTTTCGAAATGCATAAAATAAAATACTTAGATTATAAAGGAAACCAGTTTTACTGGAATATAGTTACCAAGTTATTATACAAATAAATTCATGGACCCTAGGTTAAGAATTATTAGAGTGCCCTTTATGGCTCCCCTACTCAGATATTCTTTCTCTCCCACTTGTACTATGTTTTCTTTGCATATGCTTTGTTTAACAGGAGCCATCTGAGTTTATGCATGTTCTGGCTCAAGGCCAAAACTCTGGGATAATAAGGGCCATCCTAGGAACCATGGATGCCCTTTTTAAAGTATGTGTAGCCACATATCTCCTAGTTCCCCACGGTCCCTCATCACTGAAGGCAGTGTCAAAGGTGTTTAGTAAGATAGTTAGTAGCAGGTCCAATAAAATTTTAACTTAGGATCATAGATTTAGACATGTAAGACATCTTAGAAGCCATTGAGCATAACCTCCTCAGAGAGGAGTGGGAGGCAGGAGTTGGGATTTGACCCAAGACACATCTTTCTGATTCTAAATCCAGTACATACACACACACACACTCACACACACACACACACACACACACACACACTTACAAATAGCTGTAGCAATAAAGTCTTGATTCCCTTTTTAGGATCTTTATCCTAAATACAGATAGATAGATAAATAGATAGATAGATAGATAGATAGATAGATAGATAGATAGATGATAGGTGTATACTCATTTATAAATAACTATAATAATAAGTCTTTATCTCTTTTTAGGATTACTTGTGAGATGTTAATTTAAATCTGAGTTAGCATTTCATACATAGTTAGGCCCTGATTAGAATAAATAATGAATCCTCTGAAGTGGCCCCATGTTTTTGAATTCGAACTATTTGAAGTTATAATTATGTAAAATATGGTAATTGGTTCTAGCCTAACAAAAATATGCAGTTCAAATTCAAGTAATGCAACTGCTTCAAGGGGATTCATTTTTTGCACTAATAGGAATCTGGTTTATGGGATCCCCAGGGGTAAAAACATGAACATCTCTATGAAACTTTGATCTTTCACTTGAGAAAACCACCCAAGATCATTCTTCTGGCACTTGCCAAATAATTTGCATGTATTTGATAAATATTAATTGTTCTTTTCTTTTTTAAAAATTCTCCCTAAAATAAGCTGGAGCATTTCCCCTTCTTAAATACATAATAATTTCATAGATAAAGTATCCATCTGGGCCCAGGTATTCCCATAGCACCTGGCATCACAGGAAAGACTCTCCACAACTCCCTTATTAATCTTGTGTAAATCTTGTAATCTTGAGTAAAATAGTCTCATTCCCCTTCACCAATTAGTATACTCACAGAACTCAAAGTATAGATCTATAAGCAAAGGAAATAAATAATACCTTGCGCTCCATTAGACTCCCTTTTGGAATTCCCCAAAATAGAGAAATGGTAGTTTTTCTGTAGTAAAACTGGAAAGTTAGGATGTTATATATGAAGCTATTAAATCATCCCAATTTGGATGAAGCCTGCAATATCCCACTTCCATCTCCAATCAGGTATAAAGAATATTTTTAATAAATCTGTTTTGGACATAAAAGTTTTATGCATGAATTTCTTTTTCTCTCTCTTAATGAAGATACTTGGTTAACACATAATCACTCATTTGCAGAGATGTTTGCTGCCAATTGAAGGATTTAAAATGAGTAGAGAAAAGTAATCAAGTTCCCTATTTTTCAGATTCTTCAAACTCACTGAATTTGTGAATGGTCCTGAGTTAGTGACTGAGCAGAACAGTCTATCAGAAGACTTAAGAGGAAACAGCTAGTGCTCTCAATTTTTAAATCCCTCTTTTGAAGCTATCTGGACTTTCTAAATTCTCCACTGCACTTCTAGCAAGGGAGAGTGGAGGGAGTACATCTTCAGCACAAGGCGCATAACAATCTTTGTCTGGGGAAACCCAAGACTGGAACTCAAATTCCCAGCTGTGTTTCCTGCTTTATATTTCTTTTCTTGAGCACAAGTGACATAAAAGAAATCTTGAGATAACTATTTCTAGCCTTGATGGTCATTGGGAGGTATGGGTGCTGGATGCCCAGAAAGAGGTAAATCCTGCAGTTTCATCTTCTCAAAGGAGATGACCTCTACTCAGAGGATGTACCCTGAACACTTGGAAAACCGGAAGATATGGGTCCTGAGTGGACTGCCCCTCAGAAAGAGCAGTCTGAAGATAACTGAAATTTGTTTGGTAGTCCTACAAGTCTCCCAATAGTCTAGAATAGGAATGATGTGCTACTTTTTCATGCTTTAAGTATTTGTTAAAGCTCATTTATGAGTTTTTTTATGTTTGAAGCACTTTTTTTGTGGTGGAGGAAAAAAATAGCTATCCTATACCTTTTATCTACTACTTCAACCATTAATTTTCTAGACTCAAACTTGTTGAGTCCAACCATTAATACCTTTCCCTCAAGGGTTACTACTCTTGATACATTTTATATTTAGTGTCATAACATAAGTCATCATTATTGTTATTTCCTAGTTACATGCTGTCTCTCCCATTAGAAGAGAATTCCTTTAGAGCTGGAACTGTTTTGTTTTTGTTTTTGTTTTGCCTTTTTATGTAACCCCAGGGTGCTAAGGCACAGCATCTGGAACACAGAAGGGGCTTAATAAATCCTTATTGACTGGGTGGCAGGACATTTTGAACATAGAAGCTTGTTAGGCTTGTTAGCACATAGCCTTCAGAAATTCAGCAGTGAGCTCATTCCTTTAAAAAAATCTAACTTGGGTCCTTTCTGAGCTCATCATCTCTCATTTCACCTTTATTCTCTCCTTTCTTCATCAGATCCTTATAAATCAGATGCTATGACAAATTGTTTTTAAAGCTTCTTCAATTAAGCACTGGCTTTACTACTGAATGTGTGCAATTGGATGATAGTGACCTAAGCTTGGGGAATCTGCCTTGGAAGGGTTCTATTTAAAACCCACAGTGCCACTGGGGTGACAATGAAACTTGCAGAACAGTGGCCAAGATGTGTCAAGTTACATAAATGTACACACTTCAATTTGCCCTTGACTTGAAGCTTTTCCTCCAGATTTCAACTTGTTAAGGGAAAAAAGAAAAATGCAAATGAAGAACATGTACAAATGTAAAGGTTCCCTGGAGGCGGAGAAGGTTGAGTTTTTAGTCAGGATCACACTTGTATGTCAATCCATCTCAGCACGTAACCATAAGTATGGCTCCAGCTGGCTAGGGTATGGGGAGAGGAGGGAGATTTCTAGGCATCCTCTTAGAGAGATAGCTGGGGAGGCAGAACCTGATTTCCCTTAGGTTTTAATGTTTTCATTTTTTTTATAAGTAGTTCTTTGGCATTTAACACTCATTATAACCTTTTCCTTTCCTTTCTAATTTTCTTACTTACCTTCATCTATTCTTTGATCCAGCTTTACCCTCCTAATTACTTTTCCTCACACATGATTCTCTATCTCCCCTCTTTACCTTTGAATCAGCAGTCCCACATGCCTAGTATATTCTTCCTCTTCCCCTCTGCTATTTCTTTAGAACCTCTAACTACCTTCAATTGTCAGTTCAAAAGCCACAAATCTACAGATCTTTCCTGGTAACCCTAGTTTCTTAAGAGGTTTCCCCTCTAAGGTTACATTTCATCTACTTGATACACAATTTTAATGTACCTATATATGCTATCTCTTCCATTAGAATACAAACTCCTTGAAGGCAAGAACTGTGTTTGCCCTATTAGATCATAAGCTAAAGAAGGGACTGATTTTTGTCTTTTTATTCCTAGTACAAATGGTAGGCACTTAATAAATACTTATTGACTTGACTTTTTTTGTTTCTCCAACCCTTCACACAGTGCCTGACATGCAATAAGCACTTAATAAATGCTTGCTGATTAATTGTTTTTATTTCTGATCTTCAACTTCCCATACTAGATGATGAACCCATTTAAGACTTTTGGAAAAAATGGTATTGAATTCAACATACACAGTCTACTCTGAGATTCTGATTGATATAAATCCTAATCTTACATACAATCAGGACCTGATTCATGTAAGGATAGATGAGTGGTTTAAAACATTTCATGTTTTTATAGCATTTAAGGTTTACAAAGTTTTTTCCTCACAACAACCTTGAAGAAGGTAGTGTAATTACTATTTCCATTTTATAAATGAGGAAGATGATGCTTTCTTGGAGTTAAGTGAGTTGTCCAGGATCATACAACTAAGAAATGGTTCAAGTTTCTTGTCCTCAAATTTAGGATGCTTTTCATCACCCTGGTGCCTCTCCTCTAAGGTCCAATTCTATGCCAAAGATTTCATGATTCCATGGTTCCATGTGCAGACTTTGGATTCTTGAGCTGCTGTCCTTGGAAAAGTCAGTTACTCCTCACTTCTAATCTTTTTGTAATCTGCTTCCTAACCTACTACCTTACAGAGATGACTCTCTTGAAGCTTACCAACAATATTTTCATCTCCAAAGTAAATGGCCTTTTCTCAGTGTTCATCTTACTTGGCTTTCAACTGTCCTTTTCTTCTAGAATCTCTGTGGATTTTCATGATGCTTCTATCAATAAGCATTTAAGTGTCAACTACGTGCTAAACTCTGGAGATATAAGTACAAAGAATAAAACAATCCCTGCACAAAAAGCTTATATTTCAAAAGTGAAGACAACAGGTATACACATTAATATAGAGATATATTTTATATGTACTTTATGTTTATGCTAAACATATATATGTATATATGCATGTCATATGCATACCTAAGGGCATTTAGATGGCATAATGGTTAGATTGCTGGGGCTGGAGTCAGGAAGATTCATCTTCCTGAGTTCAAATCTGGATTTAGACACTTATTAGCTGTATGACCCTAGGTAAGTCACTTGACCTTGTTTGTTTTGGTTCCCTTATTTGAAAAATGACCTGGAGAAGGAAATGACAAATCACTCCACTATCTTTGCCAAAAAAAACCACCCCAAAACAAAAACAAACCCAAATGAGGTCACAAAGAGTCAGGCATGAACTGGAATTCTTAATTGAACACCAGATAGATAATTTTGACTATATTAAGTTTAAAAGTTTTTGTACAAACAAAACTAATGTAGACAAGATTAGGAGGGAAGCAATAAATTGGGAAATCATCTTTACATTTAAGGGTTCTGATAAAGGCCTCAATTCTAAAATATATAGAGAATTGTCTCATATTTATAAGAATTCAAGCCACTCTCCAAACGATAAATGGTCAAAGGATATGAACAATTTTCAGATGATGAAATTAAAACTATTTCTAGTCATATGAAAAGGTGCTCCAAATCACTATTGATCAGAGAAATGCAAATTAAGACAACTCTGAGGTACCACAACATACCTGTCAGATTGGCCAAAATAACAGGAAAAGATAATGACAAATGTTGGAGGGGATGTGGGAAAACTGGGACACTGATACATTGTTGGTGGAACTGTGAACGGATCCAACCATTCTGGAGAGCAATTTGGAACTATGCTCAAAAAGTTATCAAACTGTGCATACCCTTGGACCCAGCAATGTTTCTATTGGGCTTATATCCCAAAGAAATCATAAAGGAAGGAAAGGGCCCCACATGTGCAAGAATGTTTGTGGCAGCCCTTTATGTAGTGGCTAGAAACCGGAAACTGAATGGATGCCCATCAATTGGAGAATGGTTGAATAAATTATGGTATATGAATGTCATGGAATATTACTGTTCTGTAAGAAACGACCAGCAGGACGATTTCAGAGAGGCCTGGAGAGACTTGCATGAGCTGATGCTGAGTGAAATGAGCAGAACCAGGAGATCATTATACATGGCCACAACAATACTATATGACAATCAATTCTGATGGACATGGCTCTCTGCAACAATGAAATGTTTCAAACCAGTTCCAATTGTTCTGTGAAGAAAGCCATATACACCCAGAGAGAGGGATATGAAATGTGGACCACAACATAACATTTCCATGCTCTCCATTGATGTTTGCTTGCATTATGTTTCCCTTCTCAGATTTTTTTTTCTTATAGATATGATTTTTCTTGTACAACAAGATAACTGTAAAAATATGTACACACATATTTGATTTGTCAAGTATTTTATTTTATTATCATTATTATTTTTTTTGCTGAGGCAATTGGGGTTAAGTGACTTGCCCAGAGTCACACAGCTAGGGAATGTTAAGTGTCTGAGACCAGATTTGAACTCAGGTCCTCCTGACTTCAGGGCTGGTGCTCTATCCACTGCGCCACCTAGCTGCTCCCGATTTGTCAAGTATTTTAACATAGTTAACATGTAGTAGACTTCCTGCCATCTAGAGGAGGGGTGGGGACTGGGGGGGGGGATTTGTAATGGAAAGCTTTGTAAGGGTCAATGTTGAAGGATTACCCATACATATATTTTGCAAATAAAAAGCTTTAATAAAAAAACAACAACAACAACAAAGAGTCAGTCACAATTGAAATGACTGAATATCAACATATGCATATATATGTTAAAAATAAATACAAAATAATCTACACATGTTCAGAATAAGTAAAAAGTATATATTCAGGATAAATATAAGGTATATCTAAAATATAAAGTTTATATATGTGTGTGTGTGTTCAGTATAAATATAAACTAAATAAATATAAACACATACAAAGCAGTTAAATACAAAGTACTTTGGGAGGGAGGGTTCTCTTCCTATCTCTCTAATTATTCCTTAGCCTCCCTTGGTAAAGTTATTCCTGCCCATTAAGCATGGAGAGATTCTCTAAGGCTCCTGAGCCCCTCTAATTATCATTTCAATGCAGATAGTTCCCAGATCTATATATTTACTTCTCTTCTGTGTTTTTTAGTCCCATATTACCAGCTCTCTAGGGGATATCTCCAACTGGAAATTCATAAAATCATAGATAATCAGGGACTTTGGAGGTCACATAGTCTATTTTACAGATGGAATGACTTATCATACACAGGATTTGATTCCAGGTCTTCTATATCTGGTGCCAGTCCTCTTTCCATGGTACATCAGAGACATTTCAAACAGCATATCCAACAAAGAAGCTTAACATTTTCTCAGTGAGAGAAAATATCATTCCTCCAAACTTCCTCATTTCTTCTGAGGACAACATCATTCTTCCATTCACTGAGGTTCACAGCTTTGAAGTCATCCTCATGTCTTCCCTTGGTTTCACTGATGTGTTCCTCTGTCACACAGCTTTTAAGAGTAAGAGGAAGGATCTGAATCAAGGTATTTCTGATGTGGAGGGGAAGGGTGATTTAGGAAAAATTCTAATAATTAATAATAATTACATGTACATAGTACCTTGAAATATGCAAAATGCTTTACATGTTATCTCATTTGATCTTCCCAATAGCCTTGCAAGGTAGATGCTATTATTATACCCATTGTATAGATTGAGAAAAGTGACTTGCTGAGGCATTGAAGCCCACAAAACTATTCCCAACCTGCCCCCCC
The DNA here is from genome assembly GCA_023553655.1 of Myrmecobius fasciatus. NCBI lineage: Eukaryota > Metazoa > Chordata > Mammalia > Dasyuromorphia > Myrmecobiidae > Myrmecobius > Myrmecobius fasciatus. Next base: position 48,492 of record JAJPUD010006522.1, read on the forward strand.
CCACTGGCTTTGTGACCCTGAGTAAATCATTTACCCTGTCCGTGTTCTAGGGAAATCAAGATAAGATGTTGCATTGAAGGTGCAACCTACATTGGTAGAAGGTGTTTCTTCATCTGGGTTCTCCCTTTACCAATAAAAGCACATGATTTGTCATTATCCTGACAGCTAGCACAGTGAATAGAGCACTAAGGACTGGAATCAGTAAGACCTGAATTCAAATCCAGCTTCAGACATTTATGAGCTGTGTGACCCTGGCAATTCACTTAACCCTGTTTGCCTCAGTTTCCCCATCTGTAAAATGAGCCAGAGAAGGAAATGCAAATTATTTCAGTATCTCTGCCAAGAAAACCCCAAATGGTACCACAAAGAATCAGATATAATTGAAATGACTGAATGATAGTTCCTATCAGTGCACAATCAATTGTGCCATGCAAGTTCTATGACTCATCTCAGTCTCCAGCCCCACATCTCAAACCCTAACCCACAGCTCTGGATTTTGACAGAAAAATCATAAGCCTTTTTTCTCACCTTTTGGCCAAACTGGGGGGGGGGGGTATGTGAATGTTAGCTAATGATTGAGAGGGTGTGTTTTTGCTATTCTCCAGGGGGAAGATAATGTATCTGAATTCACTTCCTTTACAGCCATCTCCCCAGTTTTTAATGAGCCTCTTTTTATCCTGAGACTTTCTTCATTGCCAGAGTTCTGGTTGTTGCTGATTAAAACCCTCTACTGTCCAAAGCAAACTATAAAGACACCGTCCTATATCCTCTTTTATTAAAATTTGGCAAACGGCTGTGAAATGAAGATAAAGCAAATTCTCCCCTCATCCTTTCATGGATGCAGATATTTAATTATCTCAAACCAAGATAAACAGCAGGATGTGTAGTGTCCATGTGATGCAAAGAAGCAAAGGCAGGCATCCAGGAGCAGGCAAATGGAATTATTAAAAGCTAATGATGTGATTCAGCATTGGAATTAAGGGCAAGGAAATGAGAATGAAGTTATTGACTTTATCAATAAAGTTCTCCCCTGTAGTCGAATAGCCCTGAAGAGAGGGAGAGGACAAAGCAACAAAAACAGCATATAGAGCCAAGAAGGAAAAGAGCTCCAAATTCTAGGACTCTCTAGCAAATATTCCCTAACAGAGGAATATTCAGATTGATAAAAGACTTATTAGCTTGCTGAAGGGAGTCAGATGAATTTATAAGATGGCGAAGCTGTAAGAGTAGAATCTTTAGGAAGCTATCTTTCAATTGACTTGATATGTTACTAAATGGCCATTGGATTGAATTGTCTAATGGAAATCTAGATTGCTTAATCATAAGGAAGGCATTCTTGGGGATGAAGGCCTGCAGTCAGGAAGACTTGAGTTCAAATCCAGTCCCAGACACTGTGAAAATCACTTAATTTCCGTCTCCCTCAGTTTCCTAATTTCCAAAATGGGGATAATAATAGCACCTACCAAACAGTAAATATTGAATGAAATATTTGTAAAGTGCTTTGCAAACTTTAACATGTATATACATTATTATTATTATTATTATTATATATGAAACAGATTTGGAATTATTCATGCTCATGATTCAGTTCAGCAAATTTTAAGTGCCCAATATGTGCAAGGCAGTGATACAAAAAAAATCATGAAATACTCCTTGTCCTCAAAGAGCTTACTACCCAATTGGAAGGATACATGAATACAGAGAAGTGAATGCAAGATATTTCAAGAAAAATGCATTCCAACTAGGGGCCAGGAAAAGCTTAAAACAGGAAAAAAGCAAAAGGAATCCAAAGTCATTCCTTTTCTCCCACCCAGGATAAAGACTTCACATTCTTCCAGTGATGGCATTGACGAATATGTAAGAACTGCTTAATCTTCATCTTCTGTTTTTCTCCAAAGAAAGTGAAGATGAACAATCTGGGCCCTCCCAAACTTTTACCCTTCTCTCCAAACTGCACAAAGATCTGTTGTTGACCCTTTCTCCTATCTATCTGCTGGGTCTGTCTGTCCCCTCTCCCCAGGGAGAGTCCCCAAAGGAGAAGTTAACTTTTTATTGGAAGGGGGAGCATGAATGACTCCCTGGTGTGGATTCTCCCAGCTTCTGGCTGGTCTTAACATTGGAAAACTATGGACTTCTATAATAAAGTGAATAGTTAAAAAAAGAAAGGTGAAAGTGCTTGAGATGTGCTCTTGAAGGAAGCTAAGGGATTTCATGAGGTGGACAGTAAATTATAAATGCATCCACACATGAGGTGGGCGGAGATTAAGGGAGAAAGAATGTTCTGTGCTGGGTTAAACTTGATTAGATCAGTTTTATATGTGAGGGAAATTAGTATGAATTAGAACTGGAGAAGCAGGTGAGAACTAGGCTATGGAAGGGCTTTCGATGCCAGGCTGAGAATTTCATCCTAAAGATAACAGAGAACCATTAAGGGAGTTGATATTGTCAGATTTATGTTTTAAGAAAACATATGTGACTAGATGGGCATCCACACACATTTGCTGTAGGAATATTTATTTATAAATAGGTACTTACTATTTACTGAGGTAAGAACTTGGTCTATGGAGACTGCTTCAGGTTTGGTCTTGCCTAGTTAGGAGTCTTATCAGTGTAATCTAAGGGAACTTGTCCAACAGGGACGAGATACAGAAAGGCCTCCAAACCCAAGGCCCGGCCCAGTATGTCCTCAGTCAAACTGAGACCTGTTAAAGACCTTAGTTTAAAAAGGCCAAGGTCTCCCATTGCATCCAGGACCATCTCCAGTTGTGCTGATCTATATCTGGGCACTGGATCCAGATGGCTCTGGAGGAGAAAGTAGGGAGTAACCTTGCCCAGCCCTTCCTCACTTGAATCCAATTCACTTGCACATCATAGAGTCCTCTTTGAGAACAAACAACAAACAACCACATAAGGCACTGGGCAAAGTAATACACACATTAGAAAGCATCCTTGCCAGTGATACTTTGGCTTCGGATGACCCAACTTATTCAAGTTTGTCCTAAAATCCAGGTGAGAAAGGCAAAGACAATAGCTATATTCCCCTAGGTTCTGGTTGATATCAATAGGGATTTCTATAATAAAGAGGTAAATGGTAAAAAAAAAAATTAGGATAAGGTAACTGAAGGAAGCTAGGAATTCTAGGAGGAATGGTTTTGATTCCTTCCCAAGCTTTTTCTTCAGCTTTGTTAAGAGATGATAGAAGAGCAATAGGGGAAAAAAGACGAAAACTAGTAAAGAGGAAGGAAGAGTAGGCTGGGGAAGAGAGATCTCCAGAAGAATAATTCTAAGGACAAGTAGGAAGCAGGAGGCACATGAGACCCTCTGAGTCTCTGAGTTAATTCTTAGAAGAAGAAATTCTTGAAGTCAGAAAACATACTCAACTATGAAATATTCATCTGACTCAGTAAGGTCTCCATGGGCTGACAGGTATTAATCTGATTAGCTAGCAGTAGGTATGATAAAAAAACCAATCTCATTCTGGGCAGGAGCTGTCAGCATTTCCATTACTTCTTCAAGGCATTGCAATTCTGTCTATGGGGGTATTCCTCCCACTAACCCTCTAAGTCTTCCTAGATCTTTATGAGATGTTGCCTCCTCCTTCATTGTGCCACCATATTCAACCCCTGGTGGCTAGCCTTCTGGTGATGATGACTCCCTCCACATTTAGCATAGTGCCTGGCACATCAGAGCCTCTGAATACATGTTTCTTGAGTTGACAGGCACATGATCCATCCCTTGGCATGGACTTGAAGCCCCTTCAGGTAGAACCTAGCAGGCTTCATGAATCCAAAGTCATTGAGTACTATGATATGGCATCAGAGGAGGATTTTTGAGGAGGTTGAGTACATATAGACAGACAGGTAGACAGATATAGATAAACAGGCAGATAGGTAGAATGAGAGGAAGACAGAGAAAAGCAGGCAGTAGACAGAAAGACAGAGCAGGGGTGAGGCAAGCAAGAGAGACAGACAGATGGAAAGACAGATAGACAAGCAGAAAATACAGAGACAGAAAGGGAGGTCGACAGATAAATATATAGACAGATGGTGTATACGTTTACTTAATCCAGAGGGACTCATCTGGCCCTTTTCTAACCTATCAGAGAAAGCAAAAAAAAAATCGTGCAAATCTCCCTTGCTTGTAGGCCTGAAGGTTCTCCCTTTAGTCCTTTGTAGCACAGTTAAAGACATATCACTTCCCTTCCTATGAAAATAAAATGGAGGGGTTATGAGTTTGTTTTTTGTTTTGTTTTGTTTGTTTTTTTAGCCTACAAGGCTGTCCAACTTATTCTAGGATAAAGTGATCCTAAGAAAAGAGCAGTACTGTGTACAATCCAGATTGGCTTGCCAGCTTGCTGTTGACCCTGCCAGGTTCCAAATGAAAAATGGCAATTTCCCTGGAAAGTCCATCCATCATTTCTAGGTACTGCTGAGCGTACAATCTGCCAATCAGGCCCTCTTCATTTTCAAAGAAATTCAATCCACTAAAGTATCCCATAAATGCATGCTCCCCCCCCATCACCAGTCTTTCAGTTTCTCTTTGTATCATTTTACCATTTCTGATTGGCTGGGTCTCCTAGACAGCTTTCTCTGGTACTTACATAAACCTGAGTTCTGATTCCCTTCTGACTAAGACTTCCCGAAGACGTTGAATTTTTGCCATCTCCAATTCAATCTCCTCGGGCATCATGGTTGTCTCAGCCATAGAAATGATGTCAAGTTGATCTGTGCAGACAGAAGAAACAAGTCATATAAGCCAGGTTATGCCAAGTTATATAGCATTTTGCAAACTCCCAAACCTCTATAGAAATGTGAATACAAAAGACCTCTGGAGAAGGCTAGCTGAATCCCTGACAGCTATAGAATGCTCAATAGTTAGTATCTAGTGCATAGTGTGTACTTAATAAATGTTTACTGATTGATTAATTTATAGTTCCTGGGAAAGTAGTAGCCATTTTTCAGGATGCATGTAAATTGGAAATGTTATACCAGTCAACAAGCATGTATTAAATACTTGTTATATACCAGACACTGGGCTAAGCTCTGAAAATAAAAATACAAGCTTAAAAAAAGATGGTTCCTGTCTTCAAAGAATTTACATTTCTTATGGGGGAAACAATACATGAAAGGAAGCTGAAAAGGAGGAAAGAAAAGAGGGGACATGATGGAGAAATTGGGCACATGCTGTCCAATGGGAAAGTAAGAGATGGCTACCCTGGGAACCCTTCTTTTTTCTATGAAATGGGAGCCCTTCTTAAATGGAGGTTCTGGAAAAAGCCAACCAGTCAGAAGGAAGGGCTTTAGGGGCTAAATGTATTTCTGAAGTGTGAATTCCAAGGCTGAAGAGATCTTCCAGGATGAAGAGGTTTCTTTTGGCATGAGGGAGATGATCAGTTGGATGGAATGGTACAAGGAGTGATATAATTTTTTGAAAGACTGGAAACCATTACAAAATAAGACTACATATCAGAACTGTGTTTGCACTTCAGCCTCTGTGCAGAGGATGAGTGGGGGGATAGGGAAGAAGAGAGTCAGAAAGGCAAAGAGAGGGACAGAGACAGAGACACAGAGAGCCAGAGACAGAGAGAGATAGAGAAAATGAGAAGAAAAAGAGAAAAAGTGAGAGAAAAGAAAGAGAAAGGAGAAAACAGAGAAGAAAGAGAGAACAGAAAGAGAAAAGGTAGAGAAAGAAAAGAGAGTGAGAGAGAGAAGAGAGAAAGTGAGATACAGAAGAGGAGAGAGACAGAGAGATTCAGAGAGAGAGATTCAAAGAGAGACACAGAGATTCAGAGAGACACAGAGAGATTCAAAGAAAGAGAGAGGGAGAGAGAGAGAGAGAGAGAGAGAGAGAGAGAGAGAGAGAGAGAGAGAGAGAGAGAGAGAGAGAGAGATTTGAGGCAAGGAGACTAATCAAAAGGCTTGCCTGTAATAATGCAGGCAAGAGGTGATAAAGGCTTAAACCAGAGTACTGGGCATATTGTTTAAGAAGTAGATGGATGTTTGACCCAGCAGTGTTTCTATTGGGCTTATATCCCAAAGAGATCTTAAAGGAAGGAAAGGGACCCACATGTGCAAGAATGTTTGTGGCAGCCCTTTTTGTAGTGGCTAGAAACTGGAAACTGAGTGGATGCCCATCAATTGGAGAGTGGCTGAATAAATTATAGTATATGAATGTAATGGAATATTATTGTTCTGTAAGAAACGACCAGCAGAGAGGCAGCTAGGTGGTGCAGTGGATAGAGCACCAGCCCTGAAGTCAGGAGGACCTGAGTTCAAATCTGGTCTCAGACACTTAACATTCCCTAGCTGTGTGACCCTGGGCAAGTCACTTAACCCCAATTGCCTCAGCAAAAAGCCAAAGAAGAAGAAGAAGAAGAAGAAGAAGAAGAAGAAGAAGAAGAAGAAGAAATGACAAGTAGGATGATTTCAGAGAGGCCTGGAGAGACTTGCATGAACTGATGCTGAGTGAAATGAGCAGAACCAGGAGATCATTATACACGGCAACAACAAGACTATACAATGATCAATTCTGATGGACATGGCTCTCTGCAACAATAAAATGTCTCAAACCAGTTCCAATTGTTCAATGAAGAGAGCCATATACAACCAGAGAGAGGGATGTGAAATGTGGACCACAGCATAACATTTTCATGCTCTCTATTGAGGTTTGCTTGCATTGTGTTTCCTTTCTCTGATTTTTTTTCTCTTGTAGATAGGATTTTTCTTGCACAACAATGATAAGTGTGGAAATATGTATACATATATTCGACTTTTCAAGTATTTTAATATAATTAACATGTAGTGGACTTCCTGCCATCTAGGGGAAGGGTGGGGACTAGGGGAGAAATTTTGTAACACAAAGCTTTGTAAAGATCAATGCTGAGGAACTACCCAAACATATGTTATGCAAATAAAAAGCTTTAATAAAACCACAACAACAACAAAAAAGAAGTAGATGGATGGGAGCAATATCTTGAAGGTAAGGTTGGAAATGTTTGAAACTCTTGAAAACAATTTCTTGACTCTTTTCAATAATGAGATGATCCTATACAATTCCAATGGACTTGGGATGGAAAGTGCCATCCACACACCCAGAAAGAGAACTATGAAGACTGAATGTAGATCAGAAGTTAGCATTTGCAACTTTTTGTTGTAGTTATTGTTTGATTTTTTCCCCATGTTTTTCCCCTTTTTATATGATTTTTCTTGTGCAGCATGAGGGATATGGAAATATGTTTAGAAGAATTGTACATGTTTAATCTATAATGGGAGGGAGGGAAGGAGAAAGGCAGAGAAATTTGGAACACAAGATTTTGCAGAGGTGAATGTTGAAAACTATCTTTGCATGTATTATTTGTATTACATGTATTTGCATGTATATTAAATTTTAAAAAGCATTTATTAAAAAAAAAACATTGCAAATAATAGGTTCTTAAGTTAGGCCACATGAGTCTATTTAACCCATAATAAAACTAGACTACATAGCAGTAGTTTGAGCTGGAGCTCAGAATACTAGAAAAAAAATACTGGAAAGCCATTTTTACAGGAGGGCAGAAAAGAATGGGAAAAAAGGAAACATTCAGTGGTCTTTTTTTTTTGTCTTTTATTTACATTGCAAGGTATATGTACAGAAAGAGACATATTTGAGTATAAACTCAATTAGATTTTACTATAGAGATTCTTTTATACAGAAAAGCAACAAAATCAAAAGGAACGATTTCATTTTTCTGCTTGACTATACCAAAAAAATACATAGGGGTGCAAGAATATATAGGAGTACAGAAAAATTCAATTAAAAAACATCTGCTTTCAAAAGATATGTGATATGTAGTACACACAATTAAAGTAGTATTTGGTGACATACAATACAAGCAATAAACTATAGTTAACAAACATCTGTTCAAATAGGATATAGGATACAGTAATTTCTTAAAACCAAGATGTATTTACTTAAAGCCAAAGTTAGTTAAACTTCATTTCGCACCCTATCATCTACCATGTGGCACCTTTTCCCCAGGGATTTTGTGCCTTTGTTACAAACCCCCATGGCAGCACATTCCTCAAAGCTGTTCCCTCCCCCTTTCATCAAAGTGTTCCATGCACTTCATCTCAAATGACCTAACCTACTTCTGGGGCTTCCCTATTAAAACTCCCTTTCCATTCAATACATTAAATCTTAGCTAGTCGTTGGAACAAAGCAATCTCCCAGAACTAATTCAAACTAAGAAGTGAATGCTTTATAACCTTTTAACCCTTTCAAAGATATTACTGTTTTTAAAAGGACATGCTCATGAACCCAGAAGAATTTTTAGATGGAGAAGTGGTGAGCAAAAGTGAAGAAAAAAATTTCAAACAGAGTTGAGGAAGATACTCTTGGGCAGTCCAGTCAGTTCAGTCTGAGAAACTTGAGTCAGCTCCCCAAAGCCAGTTTGCTTTTCACAGGCTCATTCCTTCCTCCATTCTCCATGTTCTCCAAAAATCCCTGGTGTTTTTTCTACTACAATTCCTAAGACATTGGCAGAAAGAACTCTGATGGGAAGTAAAAAGAATGTATGGGAAAAGGAATGGGATTTGGGAAAGTTTGGGAAGATACAGAGGCATCGGTAGTCCTTTGTATGAGTGGCTTATTTATGATTCAGGTCTTTTTAGTTGATCAATAAACATTTATTAAATGCCTACCATGTGCCAGACACTTTGCTAAACACTGACTTTTAAAGTTAGGGATTTAAAATAAATAAATAAATAAGATTAGAGACTTAAAAACCTCCAGGGCCAGATGGATTTACAAGTGAATTCTATCAAACACTTAAAAGAATAATTAATTCCAATACTATATTAACTATTTTAAAAATAGGGAACAAAGGAGTTCTATCAAATCTTTTATGACATAGATATGGTGCTGATACCTAAATCAGGAAAGGCCAAAGCAAAGAAAGAAAATTATAGACTAAAGTCAAGAATTGCCTGTTCACATCATTGAACAAAGGTGTTTTGCCCTGATGATCGCCCCTCCCTCAATGAAATTATGATTTTATTCTTTCTTCAAGCATTCATTCTTTAGTGGGATATTCCAAACAGAAAGTCTCGTGGCATGTTTTTCCATCACAGTTTAGCTGGCAAACACTTTTTTTTCCTTATTCTTTTTGTCCACAGCCTCAAACCTTGCCAAAATGATCAGTCTCTTAAGATACCAGCCAATACTTAGAGCTAGCAGTGCACTAACACAATCTTTCCCTTTTTTCTTCCTCTTATTTCAATACTTTAAATGGCACCATATCCTGGAAGTGGGGTGTGGAATAATGAGAATTTATCATGCTTCGTGCACTGGCACTTTACCTCAACCACTGGATATTTGGCTGGGATTTGAAGATGAGGATTGGGCTGACCTTGATGAGCACTCTGGAGGATAGGTACTTCTCTCCCTTAGATAAAAGGTATATTAGTCCAGAGCTCCAGAAGCATATAAAAAAGAGAGGCAGCTAAGCAAAGTGGTGAGCTGGCCTTGGGGGTAGGCACATCCGGGCTCCAGTGCTGATTCTAACACACAGTGACTACGGGGCACTGGGCAACCCACTTCCCCAAACTCTCAGTGCCCTAGGCACTGTGACTCATCACCTATGGTGGTAAAGGGAGTTTCCTATTCCAGTGGATTCCCAGGTACAATCAGCATCTCTGTTCTCTTGGTCTTGCCCTTTCTCCCTCCACAACCCAGAACTCTGAAACTCCTTTCTGATCATCACCTCCTGTCAATTCATCTTTCCCTCTACCTTATTCCTCCAAAACCTAGTTTCTGTTCTGTAGTTTCTATTCATTCCAACTCACCCTCTTCTCTGAGCCCACCAACTTTTACCTTATTTTCCTCTTCCCTTTTTAGAATTGATCCCAAGAACAGCAAGCTCACCTAGTCTGCAGTCCTTAATTCTTTGCCTTTGCCCTCTCCTTGGTGTAATGCAGAGAGTACTAGATATGAATTCAAGACTTGGATTCCAATCCCATTTCAGACATTTACAAGCTCTGTGTGTGGTGTGCTGTGGGGTACCTGTATGTGTGTGCCAGGAGGCAGACTAGTACAAGGTATACAAATGCAAATGACCGAAACTCGAAGGGAGACAGGAAAGAGCCCATTGGAGGGCTTTGGAGAACAGGTGCAGACTTCTTCATCTGAAACTGAATGTGTTGAAATGAAGACTGCTTCTAATGCAGGAAGATAACAGTTAAAAAGGAAAGGGGTCTGGAAAGAGATGAGGTGTGAACCTTTCCCAGCATATTGTGGGAGATGGCTGGGAAATGCCTATGAAGGCTTGATTGTTGCCAAAGTATGGTGAAACCTCACCAGTCAGAGACTGGATCTCCTCTGGGTCAGTGTTGTGCTGGTAAATATTTTAACAACCGGTTTTCTAGATTTAAGTTTAATCTGCAATATTATCATTTTCTACATCACTTTCTTAAGTTGACATTCAAAACAATAAATCGAGCCCTGATTTGTAGTTTGCTGATTTCCAAGGTGTAAAAAACTCACCCTTGGTAGAATACAAGGTTGGGGGGGGGCAGGGATCAGGAGGCAAAGTGCAGTCAGCTTGGTGTACTTCCTAGGATGCCTGGGGGAGTTATAGAAAATTTTTGTGGGGGATGAACATATAGGAGCAGCAGCTAGCTGGTACAGTGGATAGAGGGAAGACATTCACTTCTTAGAAGCTTCACTAAAGCTTGTCTACACTGACCAGTGAGAACCTTCAGTTGCTTCACATGGAAATGATTTTTTTTCTTCTGCTTGTCACTTCTAAGTACCATACTGGACAGAGTGCCAAGCTTGGAGTTAGGAAGATCTGAGTTTCAATTCAGTCTCAGATACCAGTTGTGTGCCCCTGAGCAAGTCACTTAACTCTTGTTTGCTTCAGGGTTGTTGTGAGGATCAAGTGAGGTAACAATTATAAAGCACTTAGAACAATGCCACACATATTGTAAGAATTCTTAAAAATGGTAGCTATTATTATTGTCATTCAAATGCATTTGATTATTTTTCTATGGCCCCAACAGTCTTTCCCCTATCTCTTAGAAAAAAACCCATTCTGCTAATAAGCATTATTAATCATAAGTTAGGATCAATGTATGCACAATGATGTTTCCCCAACACAGAGACCAGGAAAAGACAGAGCTAAGAGATCCAGCCTTCCCTTTGATAAGTCAATCAAATAGTTTTTGATAACCATCTGTACCCAGAATTGTACGAGGCATCAGCATTACTGTGAAAAGTGAACAGAATAGGAAAAATGGCAAGAACTACAAATAGTAGAAACGGTATAATTAAAGGTAAAGAGATGGAGGCAAGCATGGTGTGTGGGTGGAGACAATGTAATATAGCAAATAAATAAATAAGTAAATATAGAATTCATGTTGGCTATGATGGGGAAAAATTTTGTTTAAGTAAATTTGAGGCAAGAGTATATAGGGTTTTGAAAGTTATACAAAAGAGTTTAAGGATTAATATTGTAAACAAAAGGTAGCCAGAGTTGAAAGGAGGTTCACGAGCAGAGGATAGGATCAAGAGCTGCACCATCCTCTCAGTCACTTAAACCTGCCACTTTGGTTTAATCCCAAATACCTTAAAAACCACTTACCCCATGGATCCAATCGTGTTTCTACCTTCATAACTTCTCTAGTCTACATTCTCTGTTCTCCATTCACACATTCTCTATAACCCTAGTACTTAGAACCCCATCTGGAGTTTTCTTGGGAAAGACCAAGAGTGATTTGTTATTTCCTTTTCCAACTCATTTTGCCTATGAGGAAACTGAGACAAACAGAGTTTGCCTAGGGTTAGAGAACTAGCAAGTGTCTGGGTGGATTTGAATGCAGGAAGATGAATCTTTCTGACTGCAGGTCCAGTGCTTTACCCACTGTATTCCCTAGCCGTCCCGCCTGGTACATAATAAGTGCTTAATAAATACTTATTCATTGACTAATGACAAATATTTGTTAAAAGAATGAATGAATGAAGGCAGAAGAAAGCAAATTAAGAAGAGATTGGAAAGTCTAGAGAGAAAGGGAATAAATATGGGAATGAAGGCTATCAAGAAACAAGGAAAGGATAAAGGAAAAAGCATATTGGAGGCGTTGGTTTTGGAGAACAGGTGCATATTTCTTCATCTGAAACTGAATGTGTTGAAGTGAAGAAAAGTATAAATGAACGAGCTCATACCTTATGGACTCAACTTTTTCAATAAAATAGGAACCAAGCTTTTTAGTATGCTCATTTGTAAAATGAGAGTTTGTGGCTATTTGCTAAGGTTCCATCCATTAATCTTTCTCAAACTCTATTCCTTGAATTCCTAGAGTTCCACATAATGTGAATTTTCATGGTAAAACATGCTGCTACTGTCATTTCCTTTTAAAATATTGAATATGAAATTACATCTTTAGCAAAAAATTACTTGCAAAATATAGCAATATAAAATATTTATCTTTATGTCTATTTTATTATTTATTACTCATATTTATTATAGTTTATTGTAGTTTCTTTTTACTTTTAAAAATCTAATTTCATTTTTATTACCTTATGAGTGGTTGCTTTTTATTAAGAAAGCAGAAGGAATAATATTAATAGCATTTTTATATTTTAAGTTTAAGTTACATCACCAAAGACAAAGTAGTAGGTTGGCCATGTGGGAATTTAAAGGAATAACAAATAGAATACCCTGGAACTACACTGTTACTCATGAAATGTGAAAAAAAAATCCAGATTTCAGAACTATGGGTGGATCCTTGGTGGAGGAATGTATCCATTACTCAGTAAGAATTTATGTTCATGCTAAATGCCAGTCAATGTGCTGGGCACTGAATGAATTAAAATATTTATCCAATGGGGATGTTATTATTGTTGTTTTTTACTCGTTTTCATCAGTATCTGACTCTTTGTGATCCCATTTAGAGTTTTCTTGGCAATGATTTTAGACTGGTTTGCCATTTTCTTCTCCCAGTCATTTTATAGTTGAGAAAACTGAGGCGAACTGGGTTAAGTGATTTGCCCAGGGTTACACAGCTCCTGAAGTTACATTTGAACTCATAAAGATGAGTCTTCCTGACCCCAGATCCTCTATCTACTGTACTACTTAGTTGCCACCATTCAATGGGAATACAAAAATGTTGCAGTCTACAGGAGAACATAGACAAGAATCACATAAGATGAAGAAATGCATTGTGAGCACCTATCTTAATAAGATTAAGGTCCTTTGCAATATAATTTTTAATTATAGATTAAAAGGTTAAGATATTTTTGTAAAAATTTAAATAAGCCAATTTTTATTTTTAATATAGTGCTATTTTTAGTTAAAAAAATCTATTTTAAGTTTGTTTGTTTGTTTTTTAAGAAACATTGCAAGCTATGAAGCAAGATCCCTAAAGCCTTGCAATCCAAGGGGCCCAGAACTTACTTTATTCCTGTGGGCATATATCCAAAGTCCTTTTACAAGGTCTGAGGAATTACATAGGTGGAAGCAGTATGGTATCCTGGAAAGAATACTGCTTCTAGAGTCAGAGGAATAAGTTCAAATATAGCCTAACGTACCTGTTATGTTAGACTCTTCTTGAGCAAGTCAAAGACCTCAATGGTCCTGAGTTTTCTCATCTATAAAATGAGGGAGGTTGGACTAGGTGCTCTATGAGGTTACTTTCACTATGATGCTGAGACATAGGCTGAGATCCCTGCTCAGCAGGTGAGTCATCCCAGCTCCTGCTCCCCTCACCACTGGGTTATCAAACCCACCTGAATATTAAAGCAGCTTGACTGCACTGCAGAGCATTACAGCCCTTCCTGAGGATGGGAAGAAAACAATACAACAGAGTGATGGGTTCACACAGGAAGAGCCAAGTAGGAATGACAGTACAATAATTGCTTTGCAAAAATCTTTTTAAAATGCAGATATCAAACTCTTGCTAATAATGAGAAGGTACAAAGGGAGCAATCTTTACACATTCATGCTTTTCTTTGGTGAAATGATCTCACTTAATGTTGATTTCATGATCAAACCTGCTCAGCAGCTAAAATAAACAGAAGTGACTGTTGATAAAAGACAAAAGAGGTAAATATGCAAAAGATATAAAAAACCCACCATGAAGGGAAAAGCATGAAAGAAAATCATTACAAAGCTTATAATGCAGGGAACATAGACCCTTCATGACCACATTTGTTTTTTGGTTTTTGTTTGTTTTTTTGGCAAAGATACCAGAGCAGTTTCCCTCTCCAGCTCATTTTACATATAAGGAATTGAGACAAACAGGGTTAAGTGACTTGCCCAGAGTCACCTAGATGGTGTCTGAGGCCAGATTTGAATTCATGAATATGTCTTCTGATTCTAAACCTAGTGCTGTATCCATTGCTGCTGTCTGTCCTTCATTCTTGAAGAGACCCATGACATCAGGGAGGTGATGCCATGATATGCAGGTGAATTGGATTTAAGTGAGGGAGGTCTGGGCAAGGTCTCACTTTCCCCTCCAGAGCTATCTGGATCCAATGGCCAGATATAGATCAGGAGGTGGAGATGGCCCTGGATGCTGTGGGAGACCTTGGCTTTTTCCATTCAATTTCCTATTCAATGATTTAGGCTAGATAGCAATTAAGGCAAAGAATTTCCTCTTTCTAAATTACTTAAATAGTCCCATTTTATTTATTTATTTATTTATTTTTATTAAAGCTTTTTATTTGTATAACATATGTATGGGTAGTTCCCCAGCATTGATCTTTACAAAGCTTTCCATTACAAATTTTATCCCCAGTCCCCTCCCCTCCCCTAGATGACAGAAGTCCACTACATGTTAATAATGTTGAAATACTTGACAAGTTGTGCAAGAAAAATCCTATCTACAAGAAAAAAAAAGAAAATCAGAGAAAGGAAACACAATGCAAGTAAACCTCAATAGAGAGCATGAAAATGTTATGTTGTGGTCCACATTTCATATCCCTCTCTCTGGGTATATATGGTTTTCTTCAGTGAACAATTGGAACTGGTTTGAGACAATTCTTTGTTGCAGAGAGCCATGTCCATCAGAATTGATCATCATGTAATACTGTTGTTGCTGTGTATGATGATCTCCTGGTTCTGCTCGTTTCACTCAGCATCAGTTCATGCAAGTCCCTCCAGGCCTCTCTGAAATCGTCCTGCTGGTCGTTTCTTTCTTTTTTTTTTATTAATACTTTTTATTTGTAAGACATATGTATGGGTAATTCCTAAACATTAACCCTTACAAAGCTTTCTGTTACAAATTTTTCCCCCCTTCTCCCCACCCCTCCCCTAGATGGCAGGATATCCACTACATGATAATTATGTTAGAATACTTAAGAAATCGAATATATGTATAGTTATTACATCATTTTTTGTGCAGGAGAAATCGTATCTACAAGAAAGAATAATCTGACAAAGGAAATACAATGCAAGCAAACCTCAATAGAGAACATGAAAATGTTATGCTGTGGTCCATATTTCACATCGCTCTCTCTGGGTGTATATGGCTTTCTTCACTGAACAATTGGAACTGCTTTGAAACATTTCATTGTTGAAGAGAGCCATGTCCATTAGAACTGATCCTCATGTAGTATTGTTGTTGCTGTGAATAATGATCTCTTGGTTCTGCTCACTTCACTGAGCATTAGTTCATGCAAGTCTCTCCAGGCTTCTCTGAAATCATCCTGCTGGTCGTTTCTTATAGAACAATAATATTCCATGACATTCATATACCATAATTTATTCAGCCACTCTCCAA
The DNA here is from genome assembly GCA_023553655.1 of Myrmecobius fasciatus. Lineage (NCBI taxonomy): Eukaryota > Metazoa > Chordata > Mammalia > Dasyuromorphia > Myrmecobiidae > Myrmecobius > Myrmecobius fasciatus. Next base: position 64,247 of record JAJPUD010006522.1, read on the forward strand.
TTGATGGGCATCCCTTCAGTTTCCAGTTTCTAGTCACTACAAAAAGGGCTGCCACAAACATTCTTGCACATGTGGGTCCCTTTCCCTCCTTTAAAATCTCTTTGGGATATAGGCCTCAGTAGAAACACTGCAGGGTCAAAGGGTATGCACAGTTGGATAACTTTTTGAGCATAGCTCCAAATTGCTCTCCAGAATGGTTGGATCCGTTCACAGTTCCACCAACAATGCATCAGTGTCCCAGCCCTCCCACATCCCCTCCAACATTCATCGTTATCTTTTCCTGTCATTCGATTTCAGAGAGGCCTGGAGAGACTTGCATGAACTGATGCTGAGTGAGATGAGCAGAACCAGGAGATCGTTATACACGGCAACAACAGTACTATATGAGGATCAGTTCTGATGGACATGGCTCTCTTCAACAATGAAATGCTTCAAACCAGTTCCAACTGTTCAGTGAAGAAAGCCATATACACCCAGAGAGAGGAATGTGAAATGTGGACCACAACATAACATTTTCATGCTCTCTATTGAGGTT
>JAJPUD010006522.1:73978-127864 GCA_023553655.1 Myrmecobius fasciatus
GCTCATCGTGGAAGAAATTCCAAACTCCAAACTCCAAATTCCAAACACCTGGAGTTTATCTGAGGCACTCCGGACACTCTGCCCTGATTGGGGGCAGGTGTTCTGGCAGACTTGCCTTGTTTAAGGAGTAATTCGGACTTAGTCCTAGCCCCCACCGGCCCAGCACCTTAAGTCAACTCGCCGAAGTGCTCCAGGGCAAAGCGTCTTCCGCTGCCGTTTTTTTTTTTTCCCTACCTTAAAGAGATATCCAAGCTGTCTAAAAAAAATGAAGAAGCAAAAGAGAGCTCTCACCATAGACAGCTTTTATCAAGGCAAAGAAACGACCTCAGATCCAGAGGTTTCTTTAGGCAAAAATCCAGAAAAAAACACCAAAGACCATCACTGGTCCCCTTTTCAAAAGGCCTTTCTGGAAGATTGCATAAAGAACCTCAAAAGAGAGCTGGAGGATAAATGGGAAAATAAACTGAAATCAGTGCAAGAAGGATACAGTATCTTGCAAGAAGGATATGATGCCCTGCAAAAGGGATATGAAAAAGACACCAATTTATTAAAAAATAAAATTAGTGAAGTGGAAAAAGAGTGCAATGAACAAATTGGCCAGTTACAAAAGGAGCTTAAAAAGGTAACTAAAGAAAACAACACTTTAAAAATAAGAATTGAACAAATGCAAGTGAATGACTCACTAAGACTTGAAGAATCAGTCAAACAAAAACAAAAAAATGAAAAAATAATTTCTTGGGTGTTTGATTGGTATGGCACTAAATAAGTAGATTAGTTTGGGTAGTATTGTCTTTTTTATTACAATCACTCTGCCTACCCATGAGCACTTAATGTTTTTCCAATTGATATGGTTTGATTTTATTTGTGTGGAAAGTGTTTTGTAGTTTAGTTCATATAGTTTCTGACTTTTCCTTGGCAGATAGATTTCCAAATATTTTATCCTATCATCCGTTATTTGGAATGGAATTTCTTTTTGTATCTCTTGCTGCTGAATTTTGTTGGTAATATATAAAAATGCTGATGATTTATGTGGATTAATTTTGAATCCTGCAACTTTGCTAAAGTTGTGAATTGTTTCTAGTAGTTTTTTAGTTGAGTCTCTAGGGTTCTCTAAGTATACCATCATGTCATCTGCAAAGAGTGATAATTTGGTTTCTTCATTACCTACTCTGATTCCTTTTATCTTTTTTTCTTCTCTTATTGCTAAAGCTAACATTTCTAATACGGTATTAAATAGTAATGGTGACAGTGGGCAGCCTTGTTTCACTCCTGATCTTATTGAGAATGGTTTTATTTTGTCTCCGTTACATATGATGCTTGCTGATGGTTTTAAATAGATGCTACTGATCATTTTAAAGAAAAGCCCATTTATTCCTATACTCTCTAGTGTTTTTAATAGGAAGGGGTGTTGGATTTTGTCAAATGCTTTTTCTGCATCTATTGAGATAATCATATGGTTTTTGATAGTTTGGTTATTAATATAATTAATTATGCTGATAGTTTTCCTAATATTGAACCAGCCCTGCATCCCTGGTATAAATGCTACTTGGTCATAGTGTACTATCCTGGGGATAACTTTCTGTAATCTCATTGCTAATATCTTATTTAAAATTTTTGCATCAATATTCATTAGGGAAATTGGTCTATAGTTTTCTTTCTCTGTTTTCACCCTACCTGGTTTAGCTATCACCACCATATCGATCTCATAGAAGGAATTTGGCAGTATACCTTCTGTTCCTATTTTTTCAAATAGTTTATATAGTATTGGAATTAATTGTTCTTTGAATGTTTGGTAGAATTCACATGTAAATCCATCCATTATTGCTCCTTTTTATATCTCTAGATGCTTACTTGCATAAAATAGAGAAAGAAAACATCAACAAATTGGGCTTATTATTAAAAAAAAACTAGAAAAAGAACAAATTAAAAACCCTCAATTAAATACCAAATTGGAAATTCTAAAAATAAAAGGAGAAATTGATAAAATTGAAAATAAGAAAACTATTGAATTAATAAATAAAACTAAGAGTTGGTCCTACAAAAAAACCCAACAAAATTGATAAGCCTTTAGTTAATTTGATAAGAAAAAGGAAAGAGGAAAATCAAATTGTTAAGTCTCAAGAATGATAAGGGAGAACTTTCCTCCAATGAAGAGGAAATTAGAGCAATAATTAGGAGTTACTTTGCCCAACTTTATGCCAGTAAGCTTGATAATCTAAATGAAATGGAATAATATCTACAAAAATATAGATTGCCCAGGTTAACAGAAGAGGATATAAATTATTTAAATAGCCCCATATTAGAAAAAGAAATAGAACAAGCTATTAACCAACTCCCTAAGAAAAAATCTCCAGGGCCAGATGGATTTACATGTGATCAATTCTTATGGACATGGTTCTCTTCAACAATGATGTGATTCAAAACAGTTCCTATTGTTCAGCGATGAAGATAGTCATATACATCCAGAGAGAGGCCTGTGGGAACTGAGTGTGGACCACAACATAGCATTTTAACACTTTCTATGAATATTTCCATGCATTTTGTTTTCCTTCTTAGGTTGTTTTTTTTCTTCTCTTTCTAGATCTGATGTTTCTTGTGCAGTAAGATAACTGTATAGATATGTATAGATATATTGGATTTGGCATATACTTTTTCATATTTAGCATGTATTAGATTACCTATCATCTAGGGGTGGGGGGTTGGGGGAAGGAGGGGAAAAGCTTGGGGAAAAAAAGTTTTTTGCAAAGGTCAATGTAGAAAAATCACTCATATGTTTTGTAAATAAAAAGCTTTCAATTAAAAAAAAAAAAGAAATTCCTCTTTCCTCTTTCACCTAGTCAAAAAAAAAACCCAGTCTAAATAAATAAATACATCTGGGAGGGAAAGACTTTCAGGGTTTCTGGCCAAAGTATAAATGGCTACTATTTACATTCAATCTGAATTAATGGGGACGACCAAATTCACTTCCTTCCTTCCTTCCTTTTTTTCTCCTCTGTCAACATAGAGTATCACACCCTTACCTACAGAAGCTCCTAAAAGTTTTTTCCCCCTTCTTTTGGATCTCTGAATCCTCCTGAGATATCTTAGAGTTTACTAGTTAAATTTCTTTCTTAAAGACCATGCCTTAAACCAAAACCAATCTGTTTATCATTAACTGGCCCACAATATGTCCCAGGAAAAGCTCCATTTGTATCCATTGCACTACCTAATTGACAGAATAACTGGTTTTGAAAGTGATAGCCCATATTAGGGTCATGCATGAGGATAATACAATAATTATATTTTTGTTGGTTTTAACAAGCATGCCACACTAAAATTTATGTACTTAAGTGTTATCTTTCAAAATAATGATAATAGTGTCTTTAAAAAAAAAAGCAAAATGGCTTTTCATGCATTATCTCTTTTGATCTTTACAAGAACCCTATAAGGTACTTGCTACTATTATCCCCACTCTACCAACAAGGAAATTGAGGACTTGTCCACAGTCATACAGCTAATAAATATCTGTGCTACTGATGTTCAGGATATTTTGAAGCTCATCTTTGGCAAACATTTTTTAAGCCGCAGTAGAAAATCAATTTGCTTATAAGAAGCAGCATAGTTCCCTAATAAATAAATGGTCAAATGAGATAAATAAGCAATCCTCAAAAGAGAAAATGCAAGATATTAACAAATCTATAGGAAAATGGTGCAAATAACTAATAATAAATGATTAAACTGATTAAGAAATCAAAATCATTCTGAGGATCCACTTCACACCCATCAGATTGGCAAAGCTGACAAAAATTTAGAATTATAACTGATGGAGGGGTTGTGAATTAACAGGCGCATTAATGTACTATTGGTGGAAATATGAAAAGGTTCAAGCATTCTGGAAAGCAATTTTAAACTGTACCCCAAAAGTTACTAATATTATATTCCCTTTGACTCAGTGATATCACTACTAGGAATATACTCCAAAGAGAGCAGAGATATTAAGGATTTCATATATTACCAAAAAATATTAGCAGTACTTATTGTTGTAGCAATAGCAGGCTGACCACATTATGGGATACAAAAGTGATAGGATATTATTGAACCTTAGGAAATAATGAAAGGAATGGATTCAGAGAAATCTGAGAGGATTTATAGGAACTGAAACAGAATGAAGTGAGTGGAGCCAGAATATTTTATACAGGGACTATAATACTATAAAGAAAAACTCTAATTAATGCAATGACTAGCCATAGTTCCAGGAAACTGATGATAAAACATGCTTCCCATTATGATTTTATGACCTCCCAGATGAGAGGAGACACACCAGAATGAGACATGTTTTAATACTACTAATATGTGCATTTGTTTTGCTTAAAGTAAGTGGTTTTTTAAATAAAAGACTTATGTGAGGAGAGGATGAGTAAGTCATAAAGAGACAACTAACAGGTAGTGAGAGCAATGCAAAAAATAAGAAAGAAAAAAACACATGCAAGGGAGTAGAAAAGAAATTCAGAAGATCACACACACACACACACACACACACACACACACACACACACACCCCAAGGCAATATTGATACTACCATGTTAAATATGGTATATTCTTTAAAAAAAAAAAAAAAAAAACCCAAGTATATAGCAGAGATTCCCAATTTCATATACAACTGTCTTTTTCTGTTTTTCTTCATATATGGGAATGTTCATAGATGTTTGCCCAATTTATAGTTGTTGTTTTTTTTTTTTTTTTTAAGAAACAGAAGCATGATATAATTGGAAAGACAAAGTTCTGCAGTCAGGAAAAACTTCCTGGGTTCAAATTCCATATTTGACCCCCACTAGATTGTATGGTCATGATCAAGTCCTCAGTTTACTCAATTTCTAATGGAATTGTTGTTATCAGCATCAAAGGAGATGATGTTTTTAAGCCTTACGATATTACATACATATTGACTACCATTATTATTTTATCTTCATACCTCTTTTTAAAACCAAAAATTGTTTCCAATGATGATGGAAAATGCTATCCACATCCAGAAAAAAAAAAAAAAAGAACTATGGAGTCTGAATGCAGATGGCAGCATACTATTTCTACTTTTTTTGTTTTTTTCTTTCTCATAGTTTTTTTTCATTTTGTTCTGATTCTGCTTTTACAATATGACTAATATGGAAATGTGTTTAATATGACTGTATTTTTATAACCTATATCAGATTGCTTGTCATCTTGGTAATGGATGAAAAGGAGGAAAGGAGAAAAATTGAAACTTAAGATCTTATAAAAATGAACGTTGAAAGCTATCTTTACATGTAATTAGAAAAAAATAAAATACTATTTTGTGGAAGGGAAAAAACCTAAAAATCATAACACAAATCTATCTTCAAAAGATAATGATTTTTATTTAATGCCCTAAAAAGGATTAAAGAAAATTTCTATCTTTGCCTTCTTACACCAAAGCTCAGATTTGTGTGACTATATGAACTTTGGTACATCCAAAATTAGGATGGAGTGACTGGGGTTTTGCCTCAGAATACTAAATTTTAAATAAAACTAAGAGCATTTATAATCCCTCGGCAGATTATTGTAGAAGTTGCTGATATCTTGGGATTTCTATCTGTTGCTCCCCACCTCAATCAGTGGAGGATATGCTTTATGCCTCTTGTCCCAGGCACAAAAATAACTGGTTATAGCTTTGAGCTTTAGTAATATTTGTTAAACAATCAATCACATGAGTCATAATCACACTTCATACTTTCTCTAATTGTTATGTGACCCTCAGTGAGTCATTAAACCTCTCTGCAAGGAATGTGTTTCACCATCTCTGAGGTGAGAATATCATATTTGTTCACGGGTCCTTAGAGAGTCTGATATGAAAGAACAAATTATTCTTTGTTCAGAAAGAACTGCCAGAACTGTCAAATGAGTATGGAAATTGAAGACCGTGTAATTGCAGAAAGATAATTATGCCAATTAAAGTTTCATAAACAGCTAAATTTTTTTTGTCACTTTTGCAAGTTCTTCGCATTATTCAAAGTTCATTCTTGTACTATCCTCTATCAATGCAATTTCAGAATGATTTCATGCATACAAACAATTACAAATGTATCTTGAACAGCTATTCATGCATCTTCCCTGAGCATTCCCCACACAATATTTACAAGCTAATGCAGAAGTAAGCAAAAAGAAACAGGTGGCAGGAACAGGATAGAAGGAAAAGTAAATGGAGCACCTTAAAAGCCTGCTTGGTGAAGGCTCAAATAATTATAATACAGAAGGAAATTAATGTCATTTTAAAAAATTGCTTAGGCTGAAAATCATTTAGCTCATTTAATTACTCACTAGCTTGTCAGATGGAAGCTAGACTGCTGCTAGACTGTGCTGATGACATCATTTAGATTTGCAAAATACAAGTCTATGGAATAAAGATAGATGAGATTTTATCTAACTGGGGTAACTTTGGTATGGGCCAACTTTAAGGCAAAATGACTAATTATATGACCTCCCAAGACCTTCAGACTTAGAAGATTACATGAATATTTAAAGAATCAAATGATTAGGACAGTTTGGAGGCAAATCCAGCTTCAGCTATTTATAGTTGTATGACACTGGGCAAGTCACCTTCTGTCTGTCTTGGTTTCCTCATTTGTAAAATGAGTATAATAATGGCACCTACCTCACAAGGTTGTTGTGGGAATCAAATAAGATGATACTTGTAAATCACTTAACACAATACCTGATACACAGCAGGTATTTAATAGATAACTTATTTCCTTTCTACTTTAAAAACTGGAAAGTCCTTTAGGGATTATCTAATCTCATCCCCTCATTTTACAAATGAGGAAATTGAAGCCCAATCTTAAGAATATGCTAAATAAATGCTACTAGGCTCAGTAGTAAATTTACAAATAGTTTTCTGTTTATAAATTCTGCCACATTTGCCAGACAGCCTGGCTCTTGCTTCCTGATTTCCTTAGAACAGACATTAGACAAATGAAAGTAGCCCAGTACATTGTTGAGAATGGAAGGAAAGACCTGCTCCCAAATTCTTGCACAGATAACAGATTTTTATACATTAGGGAAGATTATATCATGTTCCTGCTTAATGAAATGGGCAAGACTAGCATTTATGTCCTTTGACATTTAGAGATCTGAAGCTCTATGAAGGTCCCCTACGTCTTATTCATTGTGACCTATTTTGGTTATGGATGTTACCTAGAGATGTCATTTTGTGTCCAGATGGCTTGAACAAATAGCGAGGGAGGATTGCCAAGGACTGGACACTGCTATTTGCACCTATTTTTCTCTGAAAGATTTTTAGCTTTCACTTTGGCATTGTTCCCTTTTGTATAATACAACCTCCCTCTGAACAGACCTTTCTACATTTGGAAGGCCTAAATGTAAATGAAAATCCATTTTTAAATTTCCTCAGCTAATCAGGTAATGCAGCTCTGGAACAGCTAGTTCTTTGGACTTCTTTCTTGGGAAAGCATTAACTTTAATACCATTATCCTGAGAAAGCCAGATAGAACCAAATTGGACAGCTGCAAGAATGATATTCCCTAACATGGATTTGGTCTCTATATTTTACATTGCTTAAGTGATCAATAGAAATTTATCCCTCAGTTTTACTCTGCCCTTTAGTAATAGTCCATATTTACATGGCACTTTAAGACTTATAAATTATTTTCATGACAATAACTCTAACACATACTGATGTATTATCTACATTTTTCAGATGGGGAAACTGAGTCTCAGGGATATTTCATGACTTGCCAAGATTATGCAGTCTGTCAGTGTCAAAGCTAGGATTTGAATTTTTCCTGGCTCCAAGTTCAGCACACTTTCCAGAATACCACACTTATTTCAAGTCCCTGATCTTTTCTTCTTTCTCATATACAAATCTTGAAACATTTCCTTTAGTATATTTCCTCCTGGATTGTTCTTTTTTCTCAATCCATTTTATTTTTTCTAACTTTCATCTATATCTTTTGTTTTGACATCATTTCTGAATATGTTTCTTCCCTCTACTCTATCCAGTGAGCTATCCCTTGTGACAAATAAAATATGAAAAAAGGCTCAGAAAAAAATTAGCCAAAGCCTCAGCCATCTCTGACAGTAAATGTGGTTTTCCATGCTCATGTTGTTGTTGTTCAGTAATGTCTTAATCTACATGACTTCATGGACTTTATCCATTGGATCTTCATAGCAAAGACAGTGTAGTAGTTTGCTATTTCTTCTCCAGTGTGTCTCCATTTTATAGATGAAAACTGAGGCTAATAGGAGTTAAGTCATAGCTCATAAGCATCTAAGACTGGATTTGAACTCAGGTCTTCCTGACTCTAGGCCCAGTGCCCTATCTAGAGTGCCAACTAGCTATCTGTAGTTCCCCATATTTGCAAAGTGGTGAGGGAGACACATTTTTCTTTATTCTTCTCTTGGTACAAATTTGATTATGGTAGTTATACAATGTTCAGTTTCAATTTTTTCTTTACGTAGTTATAGTCAGTATATATAATGTTTTTTCCTGGTTTGCTTCATTCTGCATCAGTTCTTGTCTATCCATGCTTCTCTGAATTCTTCATAGTCACTTTTTTTATGTCTGCCTCTAGTTTTATCTCACTCTTACCCCATTTCTTTGTATATTGGCCCTTTTCCACTACAAACAAGAGATTATATTTCTATAATTTTTTTATACTTTTAAAAAATAATAATTATGGAACCAAAATACCAAACTCTGAGCCTTATCTCAGTACTAATGAAGTCACAGATAGCACTTTCTGACCCTACTACTATTCTAGGAATTCTTTATGGTAGGTCTGGCAGTCAAATGGTAAGCACTTCCAAGTAGCCAAATGCTGTATTGGTACTCTCTTTTGACCACTGTCTGCTATAAAAGCCCTAGGAAGTAAGGGAAAGGCTGACAAAAAAGGCAATCTGGAAGACATTTATATATAAAGAGATAAAATATTATCTTCCTGGAACAACTTTGGTATAGGCAAACTTGAGGCAAAAGGATTAATGTAACCTTAGAAAGTCAATTAAAAATTAAATGAAATAATTAATGACTTCAAAGTTATAAAATATATCCACATAAATTATTAGCATTCCTATAGAGGCATAGTTAATTCATGTGACTCCCTCTATTGCAATATTTACTTTATTATGATGATCTGGAAGTGAACCCACAATATCTCTGAGGTTTGCTGGCAACCTTGTAAGAAGAGCAAGAAATAGAAATTCTACTCAAAATAATTATAATATATCTACCAAGATTCACCAATGAACTATATGAATCCAACTACAAAATACTCTACAGAAATAAAAAAACAGATGAATGAGCATACATATCCTTTGATCCAGCTAGGCTATTACAAGGCCTATATATCCAAGAGCTCAAAGAAGTATGAAAAGGATCTATGTGTATAAAAATATTTATGTAGCTCTCTTTGTAAATTATTTTTAAAAAATAATTGTAATTTAGTGTTTGATAAACCCAAAGACCCCAGCTTTTGGGATAAGTACTCACTATTCGGCAAAAACTGCTGGGAAAATTGGAAACTAGTGTAGAAGAAATTAGGGCTTGATCCATACCTAACACCACATACCAAGAAAAGATCTAAATGGGTTCAAGATCTAGATATAAAGAGTGATTTTGTAAGCAAGTTAGAGGAACATAGGATAGTTTACCTCTCAGACCTGTAGAGATGGAATAAATTTATGTCCAAAGAAGAACTGGAACTCTTAATTGAACACCAGATAGATAATTTTGATTATATTAAGTTAAAAAGTTTCTGTACAAACAAAACTAATGCAGACAAGATTAGGAGGGAAGCATCAAATTGGGAAATCATCTTTACATTTAATGGTTCTGATAAAGGCCTCATTTCTAAAATATATAGAGAATTGTCTCATATATATAAGAATTCAAGCCACTCTTCAATAGATAAGTGGTCAAGGGATATGAACAAACAACTTTCAGATGATGAAATTAAAACCATCTCTAGTCATATGAAAAGTTGCTCCAAATCACTATTGATCAGAGAAATGCAAATTAAGACAACTCTGAGGTATCACTACACACCTGTCAGATTGGCTAAAATGACAGGAAAAGATAACGATGAATGTTGGAGGGGATGTGGGAAAGCTGGGACACTGATGCATTGCTGGTGGAACTGTGAACGGATCCAACCATTCTGGAGAGCAATTTGGAACTATGCTCAAAGGGTTATCAAACTGTGCATACCCTTTGACCCAGCAGTGTTTCTACTGGGCCTATATCCCAAAGAGATCTTAGAGGAGGGAAAGGGCCCCACATGTGCAAGAATATTTGTGGCAGCCCTTTTTGTAGTGGCTAGAAACTGGAAACTGAAGGGATGCCCATCAATTGGAGAATGGCTGAATGAATTATGGTATATGAATGTTATGGAATATTATTGTTCTGTAAGAAACGACCAGCAGAACGATTTCAGAGAGGCCTGGAGAGACTTGCATGAACTGATGCTGAGTGAAACGAGCAGAACCAGGAGATCATTATACACAGCAACAACAATACTATATGACAATCAATTCTGATGGGCATGGCTCTCTTCAACAATGAAATGTTTCAAACCAGTGCCAATTGTTCACTGAAGAAAACCATATACACCCAGAGAGAAGGATGTGAAATGTGCTCCACAACATAACATTTTCATGCTCTCTATTGATGTTTGCTTGCATTGTGTTTCCTTTCTCTGATTTTCTTTTTTTTCTTGTAGATAGGATTTTTCTTGCACAACTTGTCAAGTATTTCAACATTATTAACATGTAGTGGACTTCCTGCTATCTAGGGGAGGGAAGGGGGCTGGGGGTAAAATTTGTAATGGAAAGTGTTGTAAAGATCAATGCTGGGGAACCACCCATACATATGTTATACAAATAAAAAACTTTAATAAAAAAAATAAAAAATAATTGTTGTTCTTTCAAGGAAATTAATGAAAAAAAAAGGCAGATGAAGGTGGCCTTGCTGTACCAGATCTAAAACTATATTATAAAGCAGTGGTCATCAAAACCATTTGGTACTGGCTGAGAAATAGAGCAGTTGATCGGTGGCACAGGATTGGTTATCAGGACAATCTAGGTAATAAAGTTAGCAATTTAGTGTTTGATAAACCCAAAGACCCCAGCTTTTGGGATAAGTACTCACTATTCGGCAAAAACTAGTGGAAATTGGAAACTAGTGTGGAAGAAATTAGGGCTTGACCCATACCTAACACCACATACCAAGATAAGATCTAAATGGGTTCATGATCTAGATATAAAGAGTGATATTGTAAGCAAATTAGAGGAACATAGTATAGTTTACCTCTCAGACCTGTGGAGATGGAATAAATTTATGTCCAAAGATCTGGAACTCCTAATTGAACACCAGATGGATAATTTTGATTATATTAAGTTAAAAAGTTTCTGTACAAATAAAACTAATGCAGACAAGATTAGGAGGGAAGCATCAAATTGGGAAATCATCTTTACATTTAATGGTTCTGATAAAGGCCTCATTTCTAAAATATATAGAGAATTGTCTCATATATGTAAGAATTCAAGCCACTCTTCAATAGACAAGTGGTCAAGGGATATGAACAGACAATTTTCAGATGATGAAATTAAAACCATCTTTAGCCATATGAAAAGTTGCTCCAAATCACTATTGATCACAGAAATGCAAATGAAGACAACTCTGAGGTACCACTACACACCTGTCAGATTGGCTAAAATGACAGGAAAAGGTAATTGTGAATGCTGGAGGGAATGTGGGAAAACTGGGACACTGATACATTGTTGGTGAAACTGTGAATGGATCCAACCATTCTGGAGAGTAATTTGGAGCTGTGCTCAAAAAGTAATCAAACTGTGCATACCCTTTGACCCAGCAGTGTTTCTACTGGGCCTATATCCCAAAGAGATCTTAGAGGAGGGAAAGGAACCCACATGTGCAATAATGTTTGTGGCAGCTCTTTTTGTAGTGGCTAGAAACTGGAAACTGAAGGGATGCCCATCAATTGGAGAGTGGCTGAATAAATTATGGTATATGAATGTTATGGAATATTATTGTTCTCTAAGAAACGACCAGCAGGACGATTTCAGAGAGGCCTGGGGAGACTTGCATGAACTGATGCTGAGTGAAACGAGCAGAACCAGGAGATCATTATACACAGCAACAACAATATTACATGATGATCAATTCTGATGGTCATGGCTCTCTGCAACAAAGAATTGTCTCAAACCTTTTCCAATTGTTCATTGAAGAAAACCATATACACCCAGAGAGAGGTATATGAAATATGGACCACAACATAACATTTTCATGCTCTCTATTGAGGTTTGCTTGCATTATGTTGCCTTTCTCAGATTTTCTTTTTTTTTCTTGTAGATAGGATTTTTCTTGCACAGCTTGTCAAGTATTTCAACATTATTAACATGTAGTGGACTTCCTGCCATCTAGGGGAGGGGAGGGGACTGGGGGTAAAATTTGTAATGGAAAGCTTTGTAAAGATCAATGCTGAGGAACTACCCATACATATGTTATACAAGTAAAAAGCTTTAATAAAAAAATAAAAATAATAATTGTTGTTCTTTTTAAAATTTGTTCATGGGGGTGAGAGGGAGTGCTGTGGGAGAAACAGGTTCATAATAAAAAGAAAAGGAGATGAAAAATAATTATGAGTAGCAGTGCCAAAGACACCATATTTTGAGCAATTTTGTACCCAAAATAAGACCACCCAAAATATTAATATTATTAATTATTTGTGTTATAAAAATCTATTTATGTTCCATTATTTTGATTTCATTTTTAAGGCTGATTTGTAACCTAGTAAAATTGTAATATATTCTAAAAATTAGTTTCTGTTCCACAGAGCTGCATAACCCCAACAACACATTATAAATGAAATGTAAGGCCTCAATTTACTTCTCCACATTGTAGTTCTGTTCTTTGGTGTTGACTTTGGTTTTTGTTTGGTTACAGAATCTGAATTCTGGTGGAAAGTGGAGGAAGGCTGGAATGTAAGGAGGATTAATGGCCTCTTTTTGTCTAGATAAAATGATTATTTGTCCCAGGATTCCAGGTACCGGAAATTGAGTTCTGGTGGGAGGAGAAGGAAGGGGGAGCTTGGTTTGAAAATGTGATCCAGGAATCCTTCTCTGTGTTGTCTTTCTTTCTAGGACCTCTCTTTATCTAAATCCTCCAGTTACCTTTTTTTTTTTTTTTTTTTTTAAAGACCAAAGCTGAGATATAGCTTATATGTTAACCTCACTAGCAGGGAAGTGACAAATTGGTAATAAACATCCCTGAATTTAATCTTCAAGATGTTGTTAATCTGTGATACCCAGAAGTATAATTCTTGCTTTATCAAGGTTTATCTTGTCAAGGGAATTTCACATCTTGTTAAGTAGGCCATGCTAAAGCCAGAACAAAATCTCCATGCGTGGACAGATACTTTTGCACTTTATATAAGGAATTTCACACCTGGCTTCAGGGTATTGCCTGGTCATTCTGTCCACCCAAAAAGCATCATTGGAAAAGTATTAACATTAAAAACTAGGTGGGTAAAAGATGAAATGACTGAGGAAACAAAGGTTCTAATTTCCCAGTATATACATTTATTAAACAATGAATGCCAAATGCCTAACAAATTGGGATCAGGCCTCCTCAGCTTTGGCACTAGGAGTGTGCAGAGAGAGACACATTGCATTAAAAATAATTAATGAAATAAGACCAATTAATTAAAATAAAACAACTAGAATACAAAATTATGTCATCAATTTTCTAACTGAAGAAAAGATTAGGGACTTTCCAAATTAAGAAGGAAAGAACAAACAAGTACAATTCCCTGAAATCAGAAAAAAGGTGTCCCAACTCCCCTCAAAGTCTGTATTCCATCAAAGAAACAATAGCTGATTGACCAGTATGGGGCTAGTTTTCAGATATGGCCTATGGGTTGAGATGCAAGTATAAATTGTATCAATCTTTGGATTTGACCAGATTTCTGGTCAGCATAAGTAGGTCCTTAGGTAAAGATCTCTAAGTAGCAAGTAGAGGTGGCCCAACTGCCCAGTCATGCTGGATTAGGTTTAAACAATGCAATAAAGCTTTCTCACAAGATAGAAATTGGATAAGACTTATAACTGAATAAAAAGGGAACTGAGGAACATCCAGAATTGAAACATAAGAAGAATCAATATAGGTCAGTGCTCACATAGGAATCTTGGGTTTGTTAAAATCACTGTAGGTTTTCTGAAATGCAATCCCATCTGTTTTCTTCCTCCTATATAATTGTGGGTCTATCTCATCTACTTTTTGGAGAAATAGCCTAGTGTATAATGGATGCACAGAAGGACAATATATCAGCAGAGTCTAGCAGTAACCACCAGATTAGACCAAAGAAGACTGTGGTAAAACTGGCAGAGTTTAACAGAGTAACAGGTCTAAGAAGGATGCTGTATCCAAAGAGGAACAAATCAAGAAAGCGAACAAGATGAACATTGGGGTTCTGAAACATTAAAGGTAAAGATCACTTCTCTATCCATATCCTCTACTTACTGACCTCTCATTCTCAATCACTATGCATGCTTACTCTCCCAACTTGCAGCATCAGTGGGGAGAGAGAGCATAGTAGGAAATATATAATAGGGAAGAAAAAAGAAAGGAATAAGCATTTATTAAGCACCTACTCTATGCTAGACATTGTGCTAAGTGCTTACAAATTTTATTTCATTTTTATTTCAATAAGTTTATGAGAAAATGATTTATTGTAAATCTTTTTGATATGCTATTTTATTAAATATCTTTGCTTTGAACGAATTGTGTCTTTTAGCTTTTGGGGGAAAAAATAAATACAGTGATGGGGCTCATAAACTGTTGTTTTATACGGATGTGGACCCATTGAGTACTTGTAACCTGGGGTAACTAATCTAGAGACCCCTCATTTTAGAGGGTGTCCAGTTACTACAGAATTAAGAAAGTAAGCAAATGGTTTGATAGAAATTAATATCATCTTATTGCCTTTTTTGGGTAACAAAACTATCTCTAATTTTTTTCTAATCATTGACTATCTTCTTTTCATTATAATCTATTTAAAACAAAACCTAAAGTGCTTTTCAAATTTTTAATTTCAATATAAATATTTTATTTATTTGCTTAGCCTACTTTTAGTCTTTTCAATGCTATTTCTGCTTTTAAGTAGAGTTCATCTGTGACTTAGATATGATTCCATTATCATCAATGGTGAAAATAGTTTGCTATAAAATTGCTGGCAGACCTGAACCATTTTTAATTTTTCTGTCACTTCACTTTGAGTTTAAACTTTAAATTCTCTTGAGATAATCTGGTTTAGTTGGATCTTTTGTCAATCTTTCTGCAGGGCTCTTCTGTCCACATTTCTTCCCTGTTTTATAACACACATCTAATAGCATCATTGCCCAAAGCATTTTCCAAATGAGTTTATATTCTAAATTGATGTTGCCCATGGCTGCCATGTCTCTCTCTTGGAGAAATCAAATGTTTGTTGACCAAAAAAATTTTTAGCATCTTTTTTGTCCTTCTTATCGTGGTAATTAATGTAATTGATAAAACTTTTGTAGGAACTGATGAAAAGCTGTGCAATATCTTTTGATTTATTTACTCTTCTCTAACTTTTCTGAATCTCATTTTGTTGGAATAATCTAATTACAGCTATTATACTGCACAAATGCCTTTCTCTATCTGTCCTTTTAGTGAAATTAGAGTTTGAAGTGTTATAACCTCTTAGTCCTAGTTCTGCCATTAATTTGCTAAGCAAGTTACTAAATCTTCTAGTTTTCCAACAAAACGGATAATACTGATTTTTTTTCCATTTAAAGTAATTCTAAAAGAGGTTTTTAAGATAATAATTTGAAAGATAGATCCCTCCCCTTCTATTCCTCACTGAGTGGTAAATACAAATGGTATTTATTCAATATTGATAATAATTATATATTTTTAATCATGAAAATAGTTTGATGGGACTTTTTAAAAATAGCATTTCTGATAGCAGGTAGGTGGTGCAACTGTCATTATTTAGTCATTTAATCATGTCTGACTTTTCATGACCCCATATGAGGTTTTCTTGGGAAGATTCTGGAGTGGTTTGTCATTTACTTCTGCAGCAGATTAAAGCAAACAGAGATCATGTCTTGCCCAAGATCACACAGCTAGTGAATACCTGAGGTTGGATTTGAACTCAGGTCTTCCTGATTTCAGACCTAGCTATCTTACCACTAGGCAATGAGGTAGTTCAGTGGATAGAGAGATGGACTTGGAGTTAGAAAGCTCATACATACATACACTAGATGTGACCTTGGCAAATTACTAATCCGTATTTGCCTCATTTTTCATCTGTAAAATGGGGAAATGAAAAATGAAATGGTAAGCTATTCTAGTAACTTTGCTAAGAATAATTTTGAATAATATTGGCATGCTATGGTTTACAGGGTGGGGAAGAATTGGACACAACTGGACAATTGAACAACAAAGATGGAATAGTAGATAGAGTGCTGGACCTGAAGTCTGAAAAACTTGCCCTGGAATACAGTCTTAGATACTTATTAGTGGTGTGATCCTGGGCAAGTCTCTTAACCAGGGTATGCCTTAGTTTTTTCCATCTGCAAAATGGACTAATTGCAGCAACTGCCTGAGAGGATCAACTGAAATATTTGTAAAGTGCTTTGCAAATCTTAAAATGCTATATAAATGCTACCTATTGTCATACAGAGAGGACATAACATAATGTCCAAATTTCTACCTTTATTTGAGTCAAAAATCTAGGTCCTTTTAAATAATGGAGTTAGAGTGCTTTCAGCTATTTCCTTTGTACTTAACTATGTTGCAATTCTCAAGAATTGTTAGTAAAGTGGGTGCCAAAACCAACCTTGGAGAGGAGTTCAGGTGCTTAATCTTCAGTTTGGTTTTATGGAGAGAAAACAACTCTCCTTTCTCATTTCCCTCAAGTAAAACGGCTAGAAATAACAGTCTATATTTAGGGAGAAAAAATAAACTCATCTCAAAACCAATTACTCAGATTATCAAAGTGAATATAAAATACTCCTGCAGCAAAGAAAGCAAGGTAGTGATTTTTCTCACAAGCCACATTAATCAAGCCTGTAATAGCTCAGTGACCAACCACCTAATCACCTGCATGAAGAAATTAAGCAGAGTAAGACAGGAAAAGAAAGCCTCCATTCCTTAGACTTGATATTCTATGTGAGTAAGAAGATGAAGTCCCACTGTGCAGAGGAGTCTGAGGAACTGATATGCCAGGTGAATTACATTGGATGATAAATCTGTGCTCTATGATTTTGTTATTATGGGGAATTCCCATCACCAATGAAGAGCACAGCTCATCTGTGTTTCAAGGCAAGATATTATCTCTACCTTTGGGAATCTGGCATTTCATCCATATGTGTGTCAGACATATAGAATTCATATATAGTCATATTTTCTATATATGAATCCATATATAATCCATGTTTCCTATTTCACATTGGTATCACTATATGAATATATGTATATATATATATTTGTGTATATCTATATATGTATATAGGTGTGTATATATTTGGGATGGGATGGGAAGATTAGTATCTCTGGAGTAAAGTTCTTTCAGGGCTGTTTTTCACCTTTGGTACCCCCTGATCCACCTAACTCTCACCTGTGACTCTAAGAAGCTGCAGCATGGCACATGGCCAATACCCAATAAGCCATTTTGGCAAATGGGTTAAATCAGATTGAGGGTAACTAAGGGGTCTCAAACCCGTCAGTGAGTGGGGGGTGGCTCCCATAAGCATGTGAAGATTTCCCTTGATGGAATGGGTGGAAGAGAACAATTAATTCCAATGATCACAAAGGCAGCTGTAGTAGGCACTATGGAATGCTTAAAGCTTGGTTAGACACTGCAGACGCCAAGGTCATCCACTGCATCTTGAGCCATCACCAGTCATCTTGACTGTCCTGCTACTGAACTGTGATGACTCTGGAAGAGAGAGTAAAGCTGACAACTTTGTGCAACTCCGTCTCGCTTAAATCCAACTTGTGCACTAATCAAAAGTGCATCATATCATCTTATCATTTTTACCTATCTCAAAGTCCTGTATCAACGGGCAAGTGACAAAGCAGCAGATGCAGATACACTGGGAACTGCGGTCATAACCTTGCACAAAGGCAGCCTAGGGCATTGGGTCATCTCCTCACTGGAAACAACAGTGGGATTCAGCTGCCCCTAAATTTGAGCAGCCTTTTAAGGACCACTCTCCTCACCTTCTGATGTGAGGAAAAGGCTATAAAAGGTTCCCTAAAAATTGTCTGCTTACACAACCCTGACACAATTACCCCAGCAGGTGGAGATCCCACTCAAAATACAAAAAAAAAAAAAATGTAGAAAACTTCTGCAAAGATGATTCCACTCACCATTGGTACATGGAATGTGCACATACTTATTGGCAAAACAAAATCCAGTAGATCTGAAAAATGAACAGTAAGTATTTGGATATCACATCCAAATAGCAGCCGTGAGTGAAATAAGACTGAAAATGAAGGCCAGCTTACTGAAGTTGGAGTAGGATACATGTTTTTCTAGCGTGGCCACAGTGAAGGAGAACGTGGCAAAGCGGGAGTAGTTTTTGCAATCAAAACTAATATAATCAACAGGCTTGTATGCCTACCGGAAGGAGTGAACCACAGGCTAAAGACCACGCAATTACCAATTGCAGGAAAAAGTCACGCCACCATTGCCAGTGCCTGTCCTCCCACCATGAAGAACCCTGATGAGGTCAAAGAAATATGGTGTGAAAACCTGGAGACTCTTACCATCAATGTCCCAAAAGTGGAAAAGCTTATAATTCTGAGTGACTTTAAAGCTAGAGAAGGCTCAGACTACCAGACATGGCAAGGAGTACTTGGGAGAAATGGGGTTGGAAACAGCAACATCAGTGTCACTTACTACTGAAGACTTGTGCATCTCATGACCTTAACACCAATTTATCTAAATGTAATAAAACTTTGTGGATGTATTCTTGCAATAAACAGTGGCATTTAATAAACTATCTTATTGTAAGAAGAGACAGCCAAGATGTGAGAGTGACAAAGGCAATGTGTGGCTGGACTGATCCCTGATTTAGTCTCTCCAAACTCAATATTCACATTCTACAAAAGCGGTGCCCCCAAGGCAAAAATGACTACCAGAAGATTTGATGTCAATAGATCAGAGCGCTTCTCTGAGCAGGAACAGTTTGTTGCTAAGTTGGAGGGAAAGTTGAGCTAACACACTGTTGACAACAGTGGAACAGAAAAGGAGCGGCCAGCTTTTAGAGATTTGGTGTTCAGCACTGCATTTGCTCATCTTCTATTAATAAACAAGACTGGTGAAACTCAAAAGCTATTAAATGAAAAATGAGAACTTCACAGGGTTTACCAGCAAGATTTTATTCATTAAAAGTAAAATACAAGCAAAGATTAGAGAGATACAGGATTCTTGACTCAGTAAGAAGCCAGATGAAATTTAGGTTTTATGCTGATAGTAACAATCCAAAGTGCTTTTTTGATGCCCTGAAAGCTATTTTTGGGCCAAAGACATATAGCACATCTCAACTATTCAGTGCTAACAGAGCCACAGATTAGTGATAGGAATGATCCTGGAGAGATGGATTGAACATTTCCATAGTATTCTGAACAGACCATCATTAATCAATGTTGATGCCATTGACCATTTATTGTAGATTAAAGTCAATCCCTCTCCAGATAAATTTTCAACTGAAGAAGAGGTTGTGGCAAATTTGTTGATTCTTATGTTTATTCTATTTCAGGAGAGATTTACAAGGTAAGGGGTCCACTGCTCACACAAAAGCTGATTGAAAAATCCAGGGTTATATGGGAAGAGGAGGTTATCCCCAGGAATTCAAGAATTCCTTTATCGTCCATCTCTATAAAGGTAAAAGAAATGGGGGGTAGAGGAGAAAGGATGGGGGGTAGTCTCTTGTTTAGTCATTGCTGGCAAGATTCTTGCCAGAATCCTCCTTAAGAGGTTGATCCTTCACCTGGAAGACAGTCATGTACCTGTGGCTTCACATTCACCTGTGGCTAAGGAACAGCTGATAAAGTGTTTGCTGCCTGACAACTCCAGGAGAAATGCCCAAATCAGAAGAGAGATATGTATACAATGTTTATAAATCTGGCCAATGACTTTGATAATGTCAGTCACAAGGGCTTAAGGAAAATTATGCCCACATTTGGCTGTCCAGACAATTGACATCATGCGTGCCCAGGTTCTGGATAATGGACCACATTCTTGGGCTTTCCCAGTTCCCAAAGGAATGAAACAAGGCCGTGTGCTTACTCCCCTGGTTTTTAGCAGGATATTTTCAGTTTTGTCATCAAAATGTCTGCAGTGAGGGCAAACATGGCATCAAGGTCAATTACTGCACTGATGAAAAGGCTGCAAGCCAAGACCAAAGGAGCATTGGTGCATGGTTTTTTGTTTGCAGATGATTATGTTCTCAATGCAGTCTCTGCAGCTGAGATGCAATAAGGTAAGGATTGATTCTCTGCTGCTTGTGCTGATTTTGGCCTAACAATTAACACCAAGAAAACACAGGTGCTCCATCAGCCAGCACCATGTCATCCATATGTGGGACCATCGTTTACAACAAATGAAGAAGTTTTGAATACAATGGACAAGTTCACTTCCTTTAGCAGTATATTTTCTAGGGATATACACATTGGTAATGACACATGCAACCTCAAAGCTAGTTCAGTGTTTGGGAGGCTCCGAAGGAAAATGTGGAAGAAAAGATGAAATCTCAACGGTATACCAGAGCCATGTCAGGAAAAAGAATTGCTCTCATGTGAACTGTCTTTGGAAGATTCTGAAGATCACTTGGCTTGATAAGATACCAGACACTGAGGTTCTTTCTTTAACTAAACTGTCAAGCAGGGAGTGCAACTCCAATAGGCTGACCATTTTGTTGAAATGCTGAAAGTATACTTACCTAAAAGACTATTTCATGGAGCAAGCACTTACATGGTGTCAAAAAAAAAAGTAATACAAGGACACTCTCAACATCTCTCTGAAGAACTTTGGAACTGACTGCATGTCATGGGGGACACTATCACAGGACCACTCAGCATGGAGTACCCTCATCAAAGAAGGTGCTGTGCTCTATGAGCAAAGCAGAACTGAAGTTGCTCAAAAGAAGCACAAGATGTGCAAATTTAGAGAATCCACCCCAAATGTTCACATGGACTATTTGTGTCCAGCCTATGGTAGAGCAGTCAAACATTCCATAACTTAACTTTTGGTGTCTTTGGAGAACAAAAGGCAACAACCAATCAGTACTTGCACATACGTATATGTATATAGGTGTATATATCTGTGTGTACACACATATATAAATAAATAAGTACATATAAATATACACATATATTTATTAGTATGTGCACATATGTATATATGTATGTCATATATGTATATAAATCCTTATTAGTATTTTGTTTATATCATTTAAATTTGTCAAAGTATAGCTTCCTTTGCCTCCTTGGAGAACTATCTTACAAGAAAAAAAATAAAAAAGGGAAAATATTCATCAAAACTAGCCAACATTGAAATGATATGCAATTTTTAAAAAATTTTGTTTTTCTTGCTTTTTTTTCAATATGCCAATTATGGAAATATGTTTGCATTATTTCACATATATAATGAGTATTATATTGCTTGTCTTTTCAATGGTTGAGGAGGAGTTGGAGGGGGGAAGAGAATTTGGAACTTGAAATTTTAAAAAATGAATATTAAAAATTAAAAAAAATATATGCAATATTCCACATCCATATAGTCTTCCACTTCTGCAAAGAGTAAGAAATACAAAAGACACATTAAAGACTGAGAGTCAAGAGACCTAGGCCCTATTCTATTAAACGTAAATCCAAGGGAGCTCCCTGAGGTACACAAAGATTAAGTGACTTGCCCAGTCACCCAGTCACCATATAAATACTGGATGATATGGTTACTAAATCTAAGAATCAGGAATGGGACCCAGTTTTCCTGACTTCCAGTCTTTAAAATCTCAGGTGCAGGGAGCATGTCTTTGTATGTTCTGATGTGCAGGTAAGCACAAACTGGCACAACATGGCTAAAGAGTAATTACTAGTTGGATGATTGTGACAATGGTTTTATTTATTTTTTTATTAAAGCTTTTTATTTGCAAAACATATGCATGGGTAATTTTTCAACAATGACCCTGGCAAGGCTTTCTGTTACAAATTTTTCCCTCCTTCCCCCCACTCTTTCCCCTAGATGGCAGGAAGTCTACTACATGTTAATTATGTTAAAATACTTGACAAATCGAATATGTGTATACATATTTCCACACTTACCTTGCAAGAAAAATCGGATCTACAAGAAAAAAAAATCTGAGAAGGGAAATATAATGCAAGCAAACATCAATGTAGAGCATGAAAATGTTATGTTGTGGTCCACATTTTATATCCCTCTCTCTGGGTATATAGGGCTTTCTTCACTGAACAGTTGGAACTGGTTTGAAACATTTCATTGTTGAAGAGAACCATGTCCATCAGAATTGATCATCATATAGTCTTGTTGCCGTGTATAATGATCTCTTAGTTCTGCTTATTTCACTCAGCATCAGTTCATGCAAGTCTCTCCAGGCCTCTCTGAAATCGTCCTGCTGGTCATTTCTTATAGAACAATAATATTCCATAACATTCATATACCATAATTTATTCAGCATTCTCCAATTGATGGGCATCCTTTCAGTTTCCAGTTTCTTGCCACTACAAAAAGGGCTGCCACAAACATTCTTGCACATGTGGGGCCCTTTTCTTCCTTTAAGCTCTCTTTGGGATATAAGCCCAATAGAAACACTGCTGGGTCAAAGGGTATGCACAGTTTGATAACTTTTTGAGCATAGTTCCAAATTGCTCTCCAGAATGGTTGAATTCGTTCACAATTCCACCAACAATGTATCAGTGTCCCAGTTTTCCCACATCCCCTCCAACATTCGTCATTATCTTTTCCTGTCATTTTAGCCAATCTGACATGTGTGTAGTGTTATCTCAGAGTTGTCTTAATTTGCATTTCTCTGATCAATAGTGATTTGGAGCACCTTTTCATATGACTTAGAAATAATTTTAATTTCATCATCTGAAAATTGTTCATATCCTTTGACCATTTATTGATTGGAGAATGGCTTGAATTCTTATAAATATGAGACAATTCTCTATATATTTTAGAAATGAGGCCTTTATCAGAACCCTTAAATGTAAGGATGATTTCCCAATTTATTGCTCCCCTCCTAATCTTGTCTGCATTAGTTTTGTTTGTACAAAAACTTTTTAACTTAATACAATCAAAATTATCTATCTGGTGTTCAACTAAGAGTTCCAGTTCTTTTTTCAAAATAAATTCATTCCTTCTCCACAGTTCTGAGAGGTAAACTATTCTATGTTTCTCTAATTTGCTTATAATATCACTTTATGTCTAAATCATGAACACATTTAGATCTTATCTTGGTATGTGGTGTTAGGTGTGGGTCAAGCCCTAATTTCTTCTATACTACTTTCCAATTCTCCCAGCAGTTTTTGTCAAATAGTGAATACTTATCCCAAAAGCTGGGTCTTTGGGTTTATCAAACACTAGATTGCTATAGTTATTGCCTAGTTTGTGTGACAATGGTTTAGCACTCAGATTTGTCCTCAGAACTCATCTTGTCAGAGATCTCCAGATTAGAGTCCTGAAGTTCCCACCTTGAAATTTGTTCCCTTAGGGACTTGAGTAGAATGTACTCTGTGCAACCAGATGCTTTCACCACAGGACTTTTCAAAGGTGTTGGCAAAGTAATTCAAGCAACATTATATATCAATTTGCAGTGAGTTATTAACCTGCTTCCTTCCTGTGCCCCCAGAATTTTCCTCCCTGCAACATAGACAGGGGATTTTGTTCAGTTCTGGATGCCAAAAATTTAGGAATGTCACTGATAAAACAGATACTTTCCAGAGAAGAGTGACCTGATCCATGAGTGCCCTCAATCAAGATCATACCACAACTATGCCACAAAGAAGCTAGGTATCATAGTGGATGGAGGAGTGAATTTGAAATCAAGAATACTTGAGTTCAAATCATGCCTTAAATACCCATTAGCTGTATATGACTCTAATCAAGACTCTGGACCTCTTTTAGTCTCAGTTTCCTCATCTGTAAAATGGGAATAACATTTATCTCTAGGGTTGGGATGATCAAATGAGATAATATGGACAAAGTGCTTTGGAAACATGAATGATAGTGCTTTAAGGTTTGCAAAGCATTTTTCATTTGTTAAGTCATTTTTTTTTCATGATTCTGGGGCATAGGTGTTGTTATTATCCTCATTTTATAGATGAGGAAACTGAGGCAGATAATTGCATGGAATGCCCAGATTCATAGTTACTAAGTATCTGACTGGATTTGAACTCAGATCTTGCTGACTCTAGGCCCAGTGCTCTATCCACTATACCAGCTAGCTGTATCTAAACACTATGTAAATGCTGGAGGAGGGGGAAGAGGAAGAGGAGGGGGAAAAAGAGCAGGAAGAGAAGTGAGAGAGAATTGATTGTAAGGACTGAAGATATTTAGTCTGGAGAAAAGAAAACTTGGAAGAGGAGGAAAAGATACAACATGATCACTATCTTTAGGTATTTGAAGGCTTTGTCATACGGAAGAGGGATTACCTTTTCTGCTTGGTCCCAGTAGATAGAACAAGAAACATATAAGGGTGTGAGCTATAGAGAAGCAGGTTTAGCATTAATGTAAAGAAACACTTCAGTATACAATCAGAGCTAACCAAAAGTGTAATGAGTTGGTATGGGATGTAACAAGTGCTTCTTCTCCCCCATCAGTCCAACTATGGATCTAGTCTTCAAGCTAGATTACCATTTGTCAGATATATTGTCCAGGGAATTCTCATTCAGGTGCAAAGTGGATTAAGCACCTAAAGATTCTTCCAGTTAGGATTCTGGGACTCACAAAAAGGCTGCCCCCACCCAAGTTTCATTTGATTTTTTTCTATTGTTTTTCAAGGCAACTTTAATTGAAGATGATGGAAGAAAAATAAAAATCAACAATGTTCCTCCCAGGCTCCCAAGTTTATTTTTACTTTATTTAATAATAATAATAATAATAATAATATTTATAATAGCTAACATTTGTATAGAGCTTTAAGATTTGCAAAATACTTCACAAATATTAAAATTATTTTATTATAAACATTTGATCTTCATAACACTAGGAGGTATTATCAGGTATTTATTAGGAGATATTTACAGATAAGGAAACAGACTTAGGGAGAGGAGTGGTTTTTCCAGGGTCACATAGCTAATCAGTGTCTGAGCCTGAATTTGACTCCAAGTTCTTCACTCTACCTACTATGCTTGATTATAACTCAGATATTCCAGATCTTTTATTGTCTTTTTTTTGTCCCTTCTGAAATTTCAAGAGCTCCCACTCACCATCTTCTTGACACTGTCTGTCTCAATAAGCCCAACTTATGTTATTGTACATCTGTGACTCTACATCAAATTGTGTGAATTGCGAGGTCAAGAATGAGTCATTTTCTATTTCCACAGGTGCTTTTCTCCATGAGCTTCTGAAACCTGGGTTTTGTGCATTGTGACATTGCTTACCATTTTTTTACATCCCCTCAAGTGAAAGAAACAGCGAATGCTCCTTCTGTAATCTAGACTCAACCCTCTTCACTTGCCATCCTTTCTTTGGGGAGCAATCAGTATATGAATAGAGGATGAGCAGATTTAAAAATGACTCCATGAATGATTCCTCTGGCCAAAAGTAACTTCTCATTTCTTTGATTTCACTCACAGTCAGTGGCAGTGATGGGGACAGCTCTGATTATATCTCAGATTTCTGTTTTGGCACTGACGTCATCCCAGACTGTTAAGTCAATAATCTGTGCAGACTCATTTTCTCCTCAGAGACAGAGATGATGTTCACAGCCCAGAAGCTGTGAATGCCTCAGTATCACACACACCTCCCCACAGCTAGTTCTTGTCACCGTGGCTCATTTGTTCCCCCATTTCTCCTTTCCCCCCATTTAAGGACTTGCTCCAGATAACCCCATCACTTAGGTCATCCCAGGGAGAGTTGTGGGCAAGCCACAAGCATCAATGGTGTTTGACTCTCTGTCCCAAAAGAGAAGTCCTCAGATGAAGGGAAAAACTTCCAATTTATCTAGTTCTGTTGTTAAGAAAAATTTTGGTTCTCGGGAACTGACAAATAATTGGAGTGACTAATGGGGAAAAGAGAATAGTTGGTAAAGTAGAATAGCATTTTTAAAAATTTGTATAGCTTGATAATTTCCTTCCCTCTAAGACACTTGCATTCCATAAGGGAATCTGTCGTGTACAAAACAAAACAAAAATGAAACCAAAAAAAAAAAAAAAAAAAAAAGGCACTATCTTATATACTTCATCACAAAACAGAAAAAATAATGGCATAAATAGCCTATAAATGTTAGTAGGAAGCTCTAACAAAACAAATTAGTCAAACACCCATAATGCCAAACAAATAGCAGCTATTTTAAAGTATAAAGAGGTAGAGGATATAGGGAGCTAAGGTTAGATGGGAAAATGAGAGAAAAGAGGGTTGAAATAAGGGTTCTCAGCAAAGACAAAATCTTTGACTCAAGATTAGAAACTACTTTCTCTAATCCCTGATATCAGAAATACCTTGCTATTGGTTTAAACAATGCTAGCATTTTTTAGAATCAGTATAATTTATTATAAAAAGGTAGAACTTGTGCTTGTGATTTTCCTGGTAAAGGGAATTCCCTCTACTCACACAGGTAAGCACCCTCAATACAGGAACCTGATTAAAATATAATTGGGAAATATTTAACAAAATAAATAAAAAGACAATAAAACATATGTGGTTTTCTAAATCAATATGTTATCATAGGTCTCTTTATATGTGGCTTAATGACTCCTGTTTCTATTTGAGTTTGACACCAATGGACTATAACAGAATTTAAATGATTTATACAGGGTCACAAAGTCAGTGTGTAACTAGGTATGCCTTGAACCTGGTCTTCATAGCTTGGAGGCTGATTCTTTATCCATCCCACCCTGCTGATAGAATGGACCCCAGCAGGGCCTCTTCATAATTAGGAGAAGGGGAAGAAAACCAAGTTTTTGTTGTTGCCCATCAGGACAGATGCAGGGGGCTTGGATGGTTAACTACACATTTGGGAGCAAGGAAGCTTGAGTCCTGCTACATGTTTCTATTCCTTGTTTTTCTCAAAATTTGGCCAATGATAATAAAGTAAACCTTTCCCTTGAGAGGGTGTAACCAATAAGCAAAGAATAAACATTTTCTCCCTTAGTCTTAACATCTCCCTATAAAATAGTCATCCTAAGTACCCCCTTAGATCAACCAGTCTCCTGATGCTGCTCAATCCTATCCTGCTTTATATGACAACAAAGCCTTTTTCTTTGAGAAATTAGTTTGGGTGTTGAGGTAATTCTTACCTATCGAATCTGTTCTCCCGCTCCACTGAGATTTAGATAGATAGATAGGTATGTTAGGGTGGGATGAACCCCAAAAATATATATTGGGGTTTGGGACCAGTGTTATAAGGTGTCATCTGGCACTTATTACAGAGCCTGGCACATGGTAGGTGCTTAAGAAATTATTTGATTTATTGGTTTATTTGTATAGACATTGATTTGGCATATTATTTGATTAATTATAATGATGTCCACATATTATTATATTATTAGAAATGTCATTTTCCTTGTACCTCTTCCTAGTAAGCTGTTTTCTTATTGGTGCTCTGTCAGTCTGGTTTTCAGAGGTACCTTATTTTACAGAAGTTTCCCTTCATCCCAGATATGCATATTTTCCCATCTGGGATGCATACAAAGCCTGCTCTAGTTTCTAAGAAGCTTTCTTTAAGGGCTCTGTAAGAGATCAATTATGCAAGACCTTCCATTTAAATCACAAGAAACTGGCCTTAACTAACCACTTCTACTTTCTAAAATGCTGGGCTTTTATAGTATTTACAGCCAAATTCACATTTATTTGCAAGGAATTTTGAATAGTAAAAGAATCATTTAGCTGGCTTTATATAAATACTGCATGACTTCCAGCAATAAAGAAATTTAGCACATCCTCTAGCTTACTCTTTTGAATTAAAACACCTGTGAAAACAGCTTTGACATTTATTTATGTAGCATCACCACATGAAATCTTTCACATCTCTCAAGGCCCAGCCCAACTGCTTTGATAGCATCTTTCTTTGTCCAGATCTCTCCCCCCACTTTAAAACTGTCTTGTTACTTCTCATCACCCTTGACCCCACACTTAAATATATTCTAGTTCCTTGAGTCCAGAAACCGTTTTGGGAAGCTTGGATTGTTTTTTTTTAATCTTTGTATTTCTAACCCCAGCAACAGTTACAATTTGCCTTGACAGAGAAAGTTCCCTCATTGGATTATAATAACATGTTTGCACCAAAACCAACAAAAAGCCAGCACCTGGCACTCAAGGTGCTTAAATTCCCTAGCAGCAGAGATCATTGTAGCCTGTATTTTGAACTGAAGGGACCCCAGAAGCCATCTAATACATCTCCCTCAATTTTACTGATGAAGAAACTGAGACTCAGAGAGGGTAAAACTTGACCAGAGTTAGAGGGCTGTTATCAGTAGCAGAATTTGAACCCTTCCTGACTCCAAATTCAGCAAACTATTCATGCTTTTTTCATGCCTTTTTCACCCAATTCTGCTTTCTGATTCTTTAGACTTGGCCACCATCCCTCTTGTGGGTTACCTTATCCTATTTCCCCCCACCCCGGGCCTTTTCATCACCCTTTCATGAGTAAGGTTCCTGAAAGCAGTGCCTATATTTATTTTTTCTTTGTATTTGTAATTTCAGTATTTAACACAGTGTCTGTGACAAGGTCCTGAGGGAGTTGGTGAACAGAGAAAGACTGAAGTATTGATGGAATTACTCCTTGAGGCAAACAGGGAAGAGCATTGATGGAGATCAATTCAACCTTAGAGTCTTCTATGGAGGTCATAGGTAGTTCCACCTTGCTATGTGCAGTAAGAAATCCAAGTTATGTCAAACTCCTAAGGTTAAATTATCCTAGAAACATGTCCAAGGCTCATGCCATTTTTGCTGAGTCCCTTTAGGGCTTATAGCCTGTGTCTCTCCTCTCATCCCCAGGTCTCATGGTGCCTTTTTCCTTCCTATAGGTAACTCTTTTAGGGTTCTAAATTCCTTTTAGGATTTAGCCTACCAGCTAAGGGTATACTCCAACCTTATGAGGTGTTCCCTTCTTCCTGGTCATTTGAGTTCCACTAGGAAACTTGTCCTTTCCATCTTAATTGTTAAAAAAAAAAACAAAAAAAAAACACCCTTGCTATATACTCTCCTAACTCTATTTCATATTAACCATTCCTGCTGTCTATTGTATCTCTTCATTTTGTTTGTAACCTCTTCTCCTAAATAAACCTTCCTTTTGCCAAAGAGAAAGGCTATTGTGGATTCTTCCCATGACAGAACCCCAACATTTAGTGCCTACATCAATCTCAATATTTGGTGCTGAACTCCAAATCTCATCATTTGGAACTAGGCGGAAATTGTTTTTCTAAATCACATCACCTGGAACATAGTAAATGCTTGATAAATAATAAATGCTTGCTGACTGACTCCCATGCTGTTACTTCTCATCTTTATATTCCCAGCACTTTGCACACTGCCTGACACAATGTGCAAAGTTTTAATCGTGTTCAGTGGTTTCAGTCCCATTTGGGATTTTTTGGGCAAAGATTTTGGAGAGGTTTTGCCATTGCCTTCTCCAGCTCTGAGGTAAACAAGAATTAAAACTCAGATCTTCCTGACTCTAGAGCCTCTTTTCTTTCCACCAGCTACCTAGCTGCCCCGGCATATAATAAATGATTAATAAATTAATAATAACTGATATTTACATATTGATTTGATGTTGATGCAAAGTATTAGTAATTTACATATATTGGCTCACTGAAGCCTCACAATTTTGTTGTGAGGGAGATAATATTATTATGCTCATTTTACAGGTCAAGAAATAGGTCAATTTGTATGGAGATGGAATAAATTTATGTCCAAAGAAGAACTGGAACTCTTAATTGAAAACCAGATAGATAACTTTGACTATATTAAGTTAAAAAGTTTTTGTACAAACCAAACCAATGCAGACAAGATCAGGAGGGAAGCAATAAATTGGGAAATCATCTTTACATTTAAGGGTTCTGATAGAGGTCTCATCTCTAAAATATATAGAGAATTGTCTCATATTTATAAAAATTCAAGCCATTCTCCAATCGATAAATGGTCAAAGGATATGAACAGACAATTTTCAGATGATGAAATTAAAACCATCTCTAGTCATATGAAAAGGTGCTCCAAATCACTATCGATCAGAGAAATGCAAATCAAGACAACCCTGAGGTACTACTACACACCTGTCAGATTGGCTAAAATGACAGGAAAAGATAATGATGAATGTTGGAGGGGATGTGGGAAAACTGGGACACTGATACATTGTTGGTGGAGCGGTGAACGGATACAGCCATTCTGGAGAGCAATTTGGAACTATGCTCAAAAAGTTATCAAACTGTGCATACCCTTTGACCCAGCAGCATTTCTATTGGGCTTATATCCCAAAGAAATCATAAAGGAAGGAAAGGGACCCACATGTGCAAGAATGTTTGTGGCAGCCCTTTTTGTAGTGGCTAGAAACTGGAAACTGCATTGATGCCCATCAATTGGAGAGTGGCTGAATGAGTTATGGTATATGAATGTTATGGAATATTATTGTTGTGTAAAAAACAACCAGCAGGATGATTTCAGAGAGGCCTGGAGAGACCTGCATGAACTGATGCTGAGTGAAATGAGCAGATCCAGGAGATCATTATACACGGCAACAACAATACTATATGACGATCAATTCTGATGGACATGGCTCCCTTCAACAATGAAATGTTTCAAACCACTTCCAATTGTTCACTGAAGAAAGCTATATACACCCAGAGAGAGGGATGTGAAATGTGGACCACAACATAATATTCTCATACTCTTGATTGATGTTTGCTTACATTGTGTTTCCTTTATCTGATATGTCTTTTGTGTAGATATGATTTTTCTTGCACAACAATGATAAGTTTGGAAATATGTATACATATATTCGATTTGCCAAGTATTTTAACATAATTAATATGTAGTGGATATCCTGCCATCTAGGGGAGGGGTGGGGAGTAGGGGGGGAAAATCTGTAACAGAAAGCTATGTAAGGGTTAATGTTGAAGAATTACCCATATATATGTTTTGCAAATAAAATAAAATAAAATAAAAAACACTTCACTTCTATTAAAAAAAAAAAAAGAAAAGAAATAGGTCAATTTGACTTGTCCAGGACCACACAATTAAAAAGTTCAAAGGCAGAATTTGAACCCAAGTTTTCTGGATTTGCTGCACTAAGTTGCTATTCTGACAGGAAGTGAAACACAGTGGATATAGAGCCAGTCTGAGAGAAGAGAATACCTGGATTCAAATCCTGCCTTTGTCACTTGCTAGTTATGTGACCACTGACAAATGCTTAATTCTTAATGTTATAGAGGCAACTTTCTGAGGCTATTAGCAACAAAGAATGTGCTGATCTGCATTGATGGAAGGAGTTTCCTCTATACCAGCATTTGAGAATTCTCAAATGTTTTGTCCTTAGAACCCTTTCACACTCCAAAGAACTTTTGTTTGTGGGCTATGCCTATTGATATTTATAATACTAGAAATTAAAAGTGACATTTTAAAATAATATCTTTTAACTTTCAAAATACATGCAAAGATAGTTTTCAACATTCAGCCCTGCAAAACCTTGTGTTCCAAATTTTTCTCCTTTCCTTCCTCTACTTCCTCCCCTAGAAAGCAAGTAATGCAATATAGGTTAAACATGTACAATTCTTTGTATATTTCCACATTTATCATGCTGCACAAGAAAAATCAGATCAAAAGAAAAAAATCAGAAAAAAAGCAAGCAAACAACAACAAAAAAGGTGAAAATATTATCCGATCCAAATTCAGTCCCTAGTCCTCTTTCTGGATGCAGGTGGCTCTCTCCATCACAAGTCTATTGGAATTGGCCTGAATCACCTTATTGTAGAAAAGAGCCATATCCATCAGAGTTGATAATCTCATAATCTTGTTGCTGTGTACAGTGTCCTCATGGCTCTACTCACTTCACTTAGCATAAGTTCATGTAAGTCTCTCCAGATCTTTCTGAAATTATCCTGCTGATCATTTCTTATGGAAAAATAATGCTCCACTACATTCATATACCTACCATAACTTATTCAGCCATTCCCCAAGTGATGGGCATCCACTCAGTTTCCAGTAAAGCTGATAGTTTTAAAATTTTATTGTCATTAAAAATACCAATAACCCTAATAATATAAATAACATTTCCATGAAAAAATAATATTTAAAAAATTTGGTGAGAAGAGTGACATTATTTTATATCGTTTTGCAAATCTTGTTAAAGTCTGGCTTCATAGAAGACAGCTAGATTCTCATATCTTCTTCTATATGTGAAACATTTTTGGTTTAAATACATGAAGAAAATCTGGTCTGCAAATAGTGGGAAAATAGAACAATATTTTAATAGGCAAATGATGTTAATGATAGGGTACAGGGGTGCAGAAGTGCTGAACCTCAAAAATACATTGAGGTCACCAAATACTGGGGTGCTGGGTTAAACCCTAAAAATATATTGGGATTTCAGGCCCATGTCACAAATTGTCTCAAAAGAATTTGAAAATTTAGACTATAATTTAAATGAAGAGGCAAAAATTTTATTATTATAGTATTGACGGTAGGCTAAGTTCCAAAGGAGAATTTAGCAATTAACAAGGGGAAAAACTTGAATTAAGTTCCCTAGCAGATTTTGCCATTAACAAGGGGGAGACACCATTAAGGCAAGCTAAGTTCCTAGAGAACTTGCTGCCATAAAGCAGGCAGTTCCTAATGAACTAGCAATAACTATAAGATGGGCAGAGCTGCTAATGAACCCTCAAGGGCTAAGTTGCTAATGAATTAGCCCTAGTCCTAAAAGAAGTGAGCAAAAAGTGGGGTACCACTTATTTCTTCTTGTAGGAGAAAAATAACTTTGAGAGTTGACATGATAATTTGACCTTCTGATTGGATACAGTAATTTGTGAGATAATGATAATTTTGTCAAAGCAAGGAATTCAATAAAGGTCTACTGCAATAAAGATCCCCTTAAGGATAACAAGGGTTCTAGTTAAGCAGATATAATCCCTTTTTTTTCTCCTAAGGCAATTGGGGTTAAGCGACTTGCCCAGAGTCATACAGTTAGGAAGTGTTAAGTATCTGAGGCCGGATTTGAACTCAGGTTCTCCTGACTTTAAGGCCGGAGCTCTGTCCACTACACTAACTAGCTGCCCTGAGCAGACATAATCCTGCTTGCCTCTGGGAGTATCTTGGCTTCCTAAATTGTTTACAGTAATTCAGGCCCTTTACAGATAATGCCTCTCTCTATGATCTACCCAGCTACCAAAATCATATAAATTATTTTTTTACCTCAAGTATTCCCTAAAAAAGTCTCAAAGACTCTGAGATGAATACTTTGAAAAACACTGCTCTATATCAATTAAATTGTAGGTTGAGTCTCTATCCTTTTCCTAAATCCAATCTCAGCACTCTTACCAACTATACTACCCTCCCCTCTTGAACCATGTTGCATCCCACGTCTCTCCCTATTGAGATTCTCAATGTCCCTTTAAGGCTAGTCCACATGCCTTGGAAGCTTCTTTCTTTGATTGCTCAGATCTCTCTCTACTTCAAATTAGGTCAATTTCTCTGTGAGGTAGGTATTGTAAGTGGTGGTTGTGGTCCTTCATTTTTGAAAAAAACCAAAATTACATCACTATGTTAGAGTCAAGTTGGTGTGTCTGACTGTGGCTGATCAGACCAATGCAAGCTCAGAAAGCTCTGCCATAGGTCAGACACACACAGTCCCTCTGAATATTTGGGGTGGATTCTCTAACTTGTGCATCTCACATTTCTTCTGGGCTATTTCAATTCTGTTTTGTTCATAGAGCACAGCCCTGTCTCTGATGAGGGCACGCCATGCTGGACAGTCCTGTGCCAGTGTTTCCCATGTCATACAATCAAATCTAAAGTTTTTAAGAGAAATTTTGAGGGTGTCTTTGTATCACTTTACAAAGCTATTATAAAATATTACTACTTTACAAATAAGCAAACTCAGGTCTAGGAGGAGGCTGAAGAATAACCAATGAAATCAGATTTAGAACTAAAAACTAGAATTCAGATGTCCTGGTCATCAGGCCAGGCCCATTCATCCATTTAATAATAATACTATTTTTTACCCAGTCCTTTGCTGCAATCAACATTATTATCAATGAGGAAACACAAGGGTATAAACACCTAAAAATAAAGCTAAGGGCCTGTTAGGCACAATACCTCAAAGTAGCAAGTGGGGGAGAGAAGAAGGAGGTGGTTCTGATAAGAGATTTTAAAAGACAAACATCCTCCCTTGCAGTCAGCCAGTTAAAGTTCTCCCTCTTTCTTTAAGAGGCACATTGGGTGAATTTTTGTGACTTCTTTTCACCTTAAACACTTTTGTTCATGCTAATCTCATTTCATCTAAATAAAAATGTTGAGAGTCCACTGAGTGATTTGTTCAAGGCCTTTCAAGTGCATATCTATTTATAGTTAGATAGATATGTCTATATCTATAACCTCAATCTGATCTTGCCTTCAATTTGTTTGAAGGGGCATTAGAGGTAGTTTCGTCCACCTCCACATGTAACAACAGAGAAAACTGAGACCTAGAGAGTTCAAAGTGACTTGCCCAATATAACAGATTTAATTAGGGGCCATAACCAGACCAGATTTCAGTTCTGCTGACTCAGGTTCCCTTTACTTGCACAGCGCCATGCTGCTTTGAGCAAAGGGGAAAAGTATTCTGTTGCTGTCATTTAATTTAGTCCTGCTCTGGGAATATCTATAATAGGTACTGAGAACAATACAAATGATTTCCATAAATGCTTGCTGCCAGCATCCAGATCTGCACTAACAATGGGATACTTACAGGAAGCTACCATTACACCAAAATTATTTTCATTAGTACATGCCTTCAAAGTGTACTTAAGTCCCTTAGGATCACAGAATCGTCAGATTTTAAAGCTAAAAAGGACCTTTGAGATGACCCCCCTCATTTTAAACATGAGGAAACTGAGAACCATCATAGGATAATAAATTTAGAGCTGGAAGGAGCCAAAAAGATCATCGACTCCAACTTCTTCATTTTAAAGATGAAGAAATTGAAATTAAATTGTGTAATCTCAATTCCAAAATGGTTAAGGGACTTGTCCAAGGAAATGCTGATAGCTTCTTAAACTTTTTTTACTCATGACTCCTTTTCACTTGAGGAATTTTTCCCTGGTTACATAGGCACATAAAATAGATACAGAAATCAAACATTTATTTATAATAAATCATAATTTCTCAATCTTTACATTCAGTTACATAATCCCAGACAGGAACACAGTCCATAGTTTAAGAAGCTTTGCAAGACAGCTAGATGGCACCAGCCCTGAAGTAAGGAGAACCTGAGTTCAAATTTGGCCTTAACACTTCCTAGCTGTTTGACTCTGGACAAGTCACTTAACCCCAGTTGTGCCCCCCCAATTAATTAAAAAGAAAGAAAGAAAAGAAACTTTGCCCTAGACCATATTGTCTTCAGATTGGTTAAGTTGTAATGCTGGAGAAACTGAGGCAAAACAGAAATTAGGTTTTAATTTTTAAATAGTGGAGAATTTGACTAGCTAAAACTAGCCAGCTGAATGGGACTCTTGTCTCAAAGCATCTAGCAGCAAGCAATTAATTCCAGAGACTTTTATAGGGCTCCAGCTATCAGGGAAACAAAAGCAAGGGGGTGCAGAACACTGGGTGAGTAGATGACTCATAATTTCAGGAAAGGATCATAATTCAATTCTGACAGGTTGGGGGTCAAGAAGGTCGGGGGCAGGAGACAGGAGTCTGGGGCAAGAGATAGCACTACCCAAGCATTTGAGATGAGCCATCTGGAGTTTTGTGACTCACTGGAATGTGAGAGTGACTAGAGCTTAATGGGGTAAGAAAAAGGAGGGGGTGGCCATAATATTTTATTCAGGATATAGCATAATAATTCAGAGAAACTGAGGTGTTACAATTCAGGGAAACTGAGGTAGGGAAACTAAAATATTACAATTCAGAGAAACTGAGGCAGGGAAACTAAGGTATTATAATTCAGGGAAACTGAGGCATTACAAAGTAATGATAATAACAATAATAAATATAATTTACATAGTGCTTTAAGGTTTGCAAAACCCTTTACAAATATTATCTCAGTTATAATAACCTTGAGACATAGTTGCTATTATTATCCTCATTTTACAGATGAGGAAACTGAATCAGACAAAAGTTAAATTACTTGTTCAGGTAAGATGGGTAAGATGGCTAATTAATGTCTAAGGCTGGATCTGAATGCAAGTCTTTCTGACCCAGGTCCAGAGATCTATTCACTGCCATCTAACTGCCTCTGATTTTTCCATAATAATAAGCAAATTCAGGCTTCAAACCCATGTCCTCTGACTTCAATTCTAGAAAGCTTTCTATCAATTCATTATACCCATCTTCAGTCTACTCTCCTTCAATCTCCCTTATCTCTATTGAGAGACCATTCTCCTAGTCTCTCAGGTTCACAACACTGGAGCCATTAATTTGTCCAATTCTATTTTTCTCTTCCCATCAATATCTATTAAATTACTGATTCTGATCAATTCTATATCTAAAACTTCTCTCCCACTGGTCCTCTTCTCTCTATTCATTACTTTATTCAAGCATTCATCATTTCTTCCTCTGACCATTCTGTTCCCAACTTGCCTCCTCTTCAATCCACTGTCCTACCATAACTGTCAAAATAATCTTTCAAAAACACAAATCTGACCATGTTATTCCCCTGTTGAAAACAAAACAAAACTCAATAGCCTGGGATTTAAGATCTTCCACAAGAGAGCCCAAATATCTTTCCAGTTTTACTTTCTACTACTCACATTAAAAAATTCTATATTCCAGCCAAGCTAAATTATTAGTTGTTTGCCATTTTCATAAATTCAGACAATTTCCCCTCCACCTTATATGTCTATAATGCATTCCCTCCTCATTTCCACTTATCAGGATTCTTGTCTTCCTTTGAGACTCAGCTCAGGTGACACTTCCTTCATGAATTTTTTCTTGATCTCTCATCTTGACTCAATTCTCTTTTTTGCTATGCTAGTTTGCATCTGAATTCAATATATTTTATTTGGCCCAGGACCACACAAAGGAACAAAGGGGAACAAGTCTTTATTAAGCACTTTCTTATGTGCCCAGCATGGTGCTAAGCACTTTTGTCTCATTCAATCCCCATTGGCTCTTAGTTTTTAGAGGAAAAAAAAAAGATTAGAATAAAGTGAGTATTCATTCTACACTTCCTATTTTCCCTTTCTGGATTCGGAGAGTCTCGTTTGTTATTTACTATAAGATGATAGATTTTTGATGTTCTAGTAGACTAGGAATGTGATTTCTAATATAGTATTTATTATAACAAAACTTCTTAAAAACAAAACAATTTGTACATTCCAATTATTTCTTCATATTCAATTCAATAAACATTTATAAAGTATACTTAAGTAACTGTAATGGTAATAGAAAGATTTTTTTAAAATGGTAGTTCCTGCTCTAAAGCATGTTTAAATTCCTCTAGAGTTGGGGAAATATAATATATATACCCAGATAAATAGAGTATAAGATAGAGTGTGATGCGATTGAAGTAGAGGTGCAGATAAAGTACTCTAAGAAAATCTGAGAGACAAAAGAACATTTTTAGCTGAGAATAAAAATGGAAGAAGTATCATAAAAAGCTTTAAAGTAAGGGTATACTGGTAAATGTTCAATAAAATAAGCTCTCCAGAAAAACCATTAAGATATACTTTTCAATTTAACCTTTATTAATAACATTTCCCCATCATTCTCAAGTCTATAGTCATTCTAGAAAATCAACAAAATAAATAAATCCTGATTTATAATTTGCATATTTCTTAAATGTCCATACTGACAATTTAAGGAATTTTTTGTGTGGGACAATGACCCTTACCCAAATTAAAATCAGAGATTCTCTCTCTCTATATATATATATATGATCTCATGAGAAAGGGCAACTCCCAATAGACAAGGTATCAGTAGAGAAGTGCAAAGTGCAAACTGCAAAATACAAGATTATATAGACTTAAATGCAGAAGTCAACCCCCCACACACACACACACCATCACCTTTCTCCCATTGACGGGTGGAATCCAGGCTTCCACCTTATACTCTTAAATTTATCCCAGAAACAAAAGAATACTAGTAAATAACAACTCTTTACCCATTAAGTACTTAAATGCTAAGAGGTGGGGGTAACAGGAGGGAAAATGGGCACCCAAGAAAATTGAACATTCACAGTTTTTTTAGCTATAACTCCACTTGTTATTGCAGAGTCTCAAGTCATAATTAAGGCATAGGCCAAGGCCACATTCCCATGAGAAGTCTTCTTTCAGTTTATCTCATTGAAATGGTTTGAGGTGGCTCTAGGACATCCCTCAAAATGTCACATGAACTAAGCCCTTAAGCAAGTCAAAAATTCTGAAAAATGGAGACAAGGAGCTAGCATGACTTAGGAATGGGAGATGATTACAGCGTATGAATGGAGGCAAGCCTCATCAGGCTAGGTCTGAGCAAAATTTATATTCTTCCAGCATTACCCCAATTCCTCTGATTATCCTGCCTATTATCCCACCATGTTTGATGTGAAGTAAGGAAGCAGTTTTGATCTTACACCTTAACACAAAGTCATGAACACAGCTGAGCAAAGACCAAGGTCCATATTTCTCAATTCAGCTTTTTAAAACCCTTACAACAGCAGGTTTCATAATGCTTGTTGATTTGTATTGGATGTGAAAATACTGCAGTTATACTGCTGAGACTTGAATTATAGACTATAACTTGAAATTCTGCAGTGTCTGTTAAGTCTTAGCCCAGTGCATAAAGACTGGCAAAGAAGAGACAAAACTTTCCTTATTTGCTGATGATACAATGATTTACTTAGAAAATACTAGAGAATCAGAAAAGAAACTAATAAAGACAAGTAACAGCTTCAGCAAAGTTAAAGGCACAAAATCAACAGTAGCTCTACATAGTTATACCAAAATCCAAGAGGCAATAACAAAAAAGAAGTTCTCTTCAAAATAGCTACAAAATAGATAATACATTTGGGAGTCAGTCCACCAAAGCACACTTGATACTTGTATATAGATTCAATTAGAAAAATCTTCCTTGTAAAGATCAATGCTGGGGAAATACCCATACATATGTTACACAAATAAAAAGCTTTAATAAAAAAAAAAGAAAGAAAAATCTTCCTTTAAGAAATAATGACTTAAACGGCCCCACATGTGCAAGAATGTTTGTGGCAGCCCTTTTTGTAGTGGCTAGAAACTGGAAATTGAAGGGATGCCCATCAATTGGAGAGTGGCTGAATAAATTATGGTATGTGAATGTTATGGAATATTATTGCTCTGTAAGAAACGACCAGCAGGAGGATTTCAGAGAGGCCTGGAGAGACTTGCATGAACTGATGCTGAGTGAAATGAGCAGAACCAGGAGATCATTATACACAGCAACAACAGTATTACATGATGATCAATTCTGATGGACATGGCTCTCTGCAACAAAGAATTGTCTCAAACTAGTTCCAATTGTTCACTGAAGAAAACCATATACACCCAGAGAGAGGGATGTGAAATATGGACCACAACACAACAGTTTCATGCTCTCTATCGATGTTTGCTTGCATTGGGTTTCCTTTCTCAGATATTTTTTGTTCATGTAGATACGATTGTTCTTGCAAGATAAGTATGGAAATATGTATACATATATTCGACTTGTCAAGTATTTTAATATAATTAACATGTAGTGGACTTCCTGCCATCTAGGGGAGGGGAGGGGACTAGGGGGGAAAATTTGTAAGGGAAAGCTTTGTAAGGATCAATGTTGAGGAACTACCCATACATATGTTATGCAAATAAACAGCTTTAATTTTAAAAAATTAAAATTAGAATTAAAATTAAAAAAAAAAAGAATGAATGACTTAAATAGATGGAGAAACACTCAGTGCTCATGGCTGGGCCCTGCCATTAAAATAAAAATGACAATGCTATCAAAGTTAATTTGTAAATTTAATATTATAACAATAATGCTATCAAAGGGATACTTTATAGAGCTGTAAAAATACTAATAAAATTCATCTGGAAGAACAAAAGATCTATAATATGAAAGAAAATACCACTTCCAGATGTCAAACTATATTACAAAGCAATCATTATCAAAACCATTTGGTATTAATTTAAAAATAGATAAACTAAACTCATATAACTTGATGAGAAAGAATCAGAAATAAATGAATTCAATAATTTAGTTTTAGGTAAATTTGAAAATATAAACTAGGGAAAAAACCTCTCTGTCTGATAAAAATGGTTGGGAAAAAAAATGTAAAGCAAGTTGGCGGAAATTAGGCTTAGACCAATTTTTTTTTTTTTACCATATTCCACAATAAATTCAAAATGGTTATGTCAACT
Organism: Myrmecobius fasciatus; assembly: GCA_023553655.1. Classification (NCBI taxonomy): domain Eukaryota; kingdom Metazoa; phylum Chordata; class Mammalia; order Dasyuromorphia; family Myrmecobiidae; genus Myrmecobius; species Myrmecobius fasciatus. The sequence goes on from JAJPUD010006522.1 coordinate 114,763, forward strand.
GAATAATAAATGAAACACCATAAAAATTAGAAGAGAGATACATCATATGCCTTTCAAAGATATTATTTTTAGGAGATGAATTCTTTTTTTTCCTCAATAATATTTTATTTTTCCAATTACATGTAAAGATAATTTTCAACATTCACTTTTGTAAAGATTTTGAATTCCCTTGAAAAATCCAAGTTATGTTAAGTTCCTGAGGCTAAATATTCCCTATAAAATAACTTATGGCCCATGGCTTTGCTGTTGCCTTCCTTTGGGTCAGCCCATTCCAGCACTTTGCCTTGTTGTTTTTCCCCTTACCCCTCCCCCATGCCATGTGGTATCTCTCTCCTAACCCCACTATGCTCCTGATCCCACTTTCCCTTCTTATAGTTAACTAAGTCTTTTGAGGTGCTAAGTCCCTTTCATGATTTATCCTGCCAGCTAAGGGCATGCCTCAACCTCATAGGGTATTTTCTTTCTCCTAGTAAATGTTAAGTTACACTAGGTAACTTGTCCTTTCCATCATTAATCATGAAAACCCCTTTCTATGCTTTCCCAACTCTATTTCTTATTTACCACTCTTGGTGTCTATTGTACCTCTTATTTTGTCTATAACCTCTTCTCCTAAATAAACCTACCTTTTTTCCCATTTTTTTTAATTAAAGCTTTTTAATTGCAAAACATATGTATGGGTAATTTTTCAACATTGAGTCTTGCAAAACTTTCCATTACAAATTTCCCCCTTTGTCTCCCCCCTCCCCTAGATGGCAGGAAGTCTACTACATGTTAATTATGTTAAAATACTTGACAAATCGAATATGTGTATACATATTTTTACAGTTATCTTGCTGTGCAAGAAAAGTCTGGATCTACAAGAAAAAAAAAATCTAAGAAGGGAAACACAATGCAAGCAAACATCAATAGAGAGCATGAAAATGTTATGTTGTGGTCCACACTCAGATCCCTCTCTCTGGGTGTATATGGCTTTCTTCACTGAACAATTGGAATTGGTTTGAAACATCTCATTGTTGAAGAGAGCCATGGCAATCAGAATTAATCACCATATAGTCTTGTTGTTGCTGTGCATAATGATCTGGTTCTGCTCATTTTGCTCAGTATCAGCTCATGCAAGTCTCTCCAGGCCTCTCTGAAATCTTCCTGCTGGTCATTTCTTATAGAACAGTAATATTCCATAATATTCATATACCATAATTTATTCAGCCATTCTCCAATTGATGGGCATCCATTTAGTTTCTATAAACCTACCTTTTGCCAATGAGAATGGCCATTGTGAATTCTTCACATGACTGAACTCCAACTTTTGGTGCTTCTTCTAAAGTACATCATCTAAAGCCTAAATAACATTTGGTGCTACATCAGCCACATCACAAGGAAAAATGTATGTGATGCAAAAAAACTAAAGATAGCAATAAAAATAAATTATTTTTGAAAAAAAATGCATTAGCCTAGTAATTGCCAACCTCTCTGAATGTCAAGTTTGATTCTGCAACATAGTTCTCTGATTCCTCAGCGTTCTATATTAAGTATATCTTCATTTAATTAAGGGCAATTAAAATTAATTTTTTGAGGATTTCACATTACCCTCTTGAGATCACAGGAGAAACCCCCAAGAAACCAGCATTGGGAATCGTTATTTTGCAGGAATGGGAGTTTGTGAATCCAAAATTAAGTTTTCAAATCATGATTAAGTCAGACAGACCAGATACTAGCTTGTAACATTCCTTGGCCTGACTGTAGGCCAAGTGCAGTTAGCAAAATGGATTTAAATGGGGAGTAAGCATTAAAAGTTAGGAAAGGATAAGTATTAACTTGTTTTCCAGTTAAGTATTGACTCAGTGCTTTCTAATATGCTTGTTCATTTTTGTTACTATTTAATTTGGAATATTTTTTCTCTCCCCCCTTAAAGTGCTGCATTGCGTATTTTTTCATTAAAGAGAATTAAAATTAATTTTTGTGAGCAAATATGAGGGAATTTCACATCACAAAAGTATGAAATGTTCTCAGTTAACTCAATACTATTTTTTCCATGAAAAATTCCTTTTTGAAATCACTAGAGACACCCCTGAGTATTTAAGCATTTAATGCTAGAACAGTGGAGTTGCTAGGATGTTGCCAACAGTCAGGGTTTGGGGGCAAGTATTTGTCTATCACCTTTCAAGAAGTGTCTTACATCTATGACCCAGAAAATTATCTAGGAGTATGTGTCAATCATGATGTACCATTCATATGACTTCTCCCCATCTACTGACGACACTTTTCCAAATCCAATGCTACTTTAGTCACCAATCCCATTTAAAGTCAAGTTGAACAACACTTTAATGAGATTAGGTAACAACATAGTAAAGTTAAACACTATGGTTACATACATCACAAAGTACATCTGGTCCCCACATCCTAGTTCAACTCTTCCAGGCAAATACCACACCTCCTCAGGCTGAAGTCTGATTTGGTCCTCTTCAGCCTTAACCAAAACATGGGGGTAGAGAAAAACTAACCTGGAAGTTATCATTCTCCAAGTAAGATTTCTTATTTGTTGAAGTGGAAATGGGACATAGATAGTTAATTAAGAAAAGATTGTCTGTACCTAGATTTAAGAGCCTGTTGATCAAAAAGCATGTTGTCACCTATTCTTATAGACAGCAGATGGCTAGATGTACAGGATATGGAACAGCAGGGTTTTGAGTCAAGAAGACCAGAGTTCAAATTTAGCCTTAGATACTTACTAGTTGTGTGACCCTGGGTAAGTTACTTAATCTCTATTTACCTCAGTTTCTTTAACTGTAAAATGGAAATAAGAATAACTCTACTTTTCAGATTTATATCAAAGATAATATCTGTAAAGTACTTAACACAATTCTGGATACCTAGTGCTAAATAAATATTCATTCCCTATTTCTCTCCCTTCTATGTGCCAAGTATTATATTAAGTACTATGGATTTTTTTAATCTAACACAATAATAGCGAGATATAGGATCCAGGATTTGGTGTTCCACTGTTTCAGTTTGACTCAAGTACTTATCTCTCCCCTATGCCAGCCTTCACTGAAAATATCCTTGGAATGTGGTGTGGCCCTTAGGAATATTGTAGAACAATCTTCAGACTACTTGGCCTTGGGAATGATGTAGCAGAAACCCCAATAGTATAAGGGACCCCAATACTTTTCAAGAACCCACCCCTCACAAGCCCCCCAGCCTTGGGAATGAGATAATCACCTTAGGCTATTGTGAGTGATGCCCTAGAGAATGTGTGTGAAAGAAAGGGAATTGGACCTGATATCTTTATTCCACTAAGCTATCCTTCAAAGATGTCTGGTTTGTAATCCAAGAGTCTGGGCTGCTATCTGGTATTGGACTCAGACAATGAACCCTTCTTAGTTTCATGAAAGAAGAAAGGGGGTTGTTGTTAGCTCTCATTATTAAACTTCCCACCAATTATGTGAGCCTTAATCTCATGATGTCATTTACCTGTTCTTTGTTCTGTACTCCCCAACTCTTATCTCTAACAGTTTTCCCTTATAAATGTATCTTCTTACTCCTTGCTCTTGGCTATCTTCCTGTTGGAATTTAGCCCTCTTTAATTGTTGTTATAACAAAACTTTACTTCTTGACTTAGAAATTATTTAAACTTTTAAATTCTGCCATACTGGTCTGGAACTCCAATATATTTGGGGATCCCCTGAACCCGAACATTTTTATAATTGTAATGCCAATTGAAGAGAGCTAAATTCTAATAAAGGAAGATAGCAAAGAGCAAGGAGCATGGAAGTAAATTTATAAGAATTTGGGGAGTGCAGAACAAAGAACAGAGCATGACATCATGAGATTAGGATTCACATCACTAGTGAAGTGATGTGAGAAGTTTCTTCTTCCCTTCCTTCTTTCTTGAAACTAAGAAGTGCTCATTGTCTGAGTCCAAGTGTGAGATAGCACCCCAGACTTTTGGATGACAAACAGACATCCCTGAAGAATGACTTGGTGGAAAAAAGATATTAGGCTCAACTCCCTTACTTTCTTTTTTTTTTTTTTTTTTTTTGCTTAGGCAATTGGGGTTAAGTGACTTGCCCAGGGTCACACAGCTAGGAAGTATCTGAGACCAGATTTGAACTCAGGTCCTCCTGACTTCAGGGCTGGTGCTCTAACCACTGCGCCACCTAGCTGCCCCTAAACTCCCTTACTTTCACATACATTCTCTAAGGTTGTGCTACATCACTCTCAATAGTTATACTCCTAAGGTGACTACAATCATTCCCAAGGCTGGGGGGCCTGGAGATTTATTGGAAAGTATTGGGGTCTATACTATATTGAGCTTCCTGCTACATCATTCCCAAGGTCAAGTAGTCTGGGGGTTACTAATACAATATTCCTTAGGCCTGCACCACATCATTATGTTGTGGTTGAGATATGCCCTCTGGGTTATCAAAGTCCCTCAGTTTTCTCCTGTGAATCTCCGTGTGTCACAGCTTCCTTATGATATCAATCCCCTTTGTCCACTGGGGAATGCCAAAAGTGTTAGATAAAGTTATATTGCAATGTTGGAGTACTATCAATTAGAATTAGTACTCTTGTAGGTGAAAAAAGAGCATTTTTTCTACCTTAACTTGTCTTTCAATTTGATTAAAATAGACTTCATTTCTTTTTTTGGTTGCTGTCTATAAGACTAAGTGACAGCCTTCTCCAGCAATATTTTCATAATTGCTCCTGAGTGATATGATTGACCAGAATGTCACCTGGCTTCTACTTTATATTAAAATATCAAATAACAAAGAAAACTTGAAGCAATTACTACTAACTAGTAATAATTACTGAGAGTAACTCCAGATACCTACAACTGGGGTAACTATAGGAACTCTTTCAAGGAAGGGTACAACATTGAAGAAGAGATGAAGCTTATTGGACTCCTTTCAAAAACAAAGGATGAGTTATATTTTAAAGGGATGGATTTTTCAGCCAACCTTGGAAGAGAATGAAAAACTTTAAGAGCTGATTGTGACTCGTCAGAATTGAGGTCCTGAACATACAGCATTGTTTTCTCCCTCCTGCTCCGCTCCAGGAGCTCTGAGAGTGGCTGAGTAAGGATAAATATGTGGAGGAGTAAGTAAGCATGAACTTTGATTTTGTACATTATTATCATTGGCTATGACTTCAGTAGTTTTCTATCTCTCCAGCACAGAGAGAATTTGGGGTGTGTGTGTGTGTGTGTGTGTGTGTGTGTGTGTGTGTGTGTGTGTATGAGAGAGAGAGAGAGAGAGAAACAGAGAGAGAGAGAAACAGAGAGAGAGAGAGGGAGAAACAGAGAGACACACAGAGAGAAACAGAGAGACAGAGAGAGAGAGAGAGAGAAGCAGAGAGAGAGAGAGACAGAGAGAGAGAAGCAGAGATAAAGAGAGAGAGAGAGAGAGAGAGAGAGAGAGAGAGAGAGAAACACACACACAGAGAGAGAGAAACAGAGAGACAGAGAGAGAAACAGAGAGAGAGAAGCAGAGAGAGAAAGAGAGAGAGAGAGAGAGAGAGAGAGAGAGAGAGAGAGAGAGAGAGAGAGAGAGAGAGAGAGAGAGAGAAAGGGAAACAGAGACAGAGAGAAATTGAAAATAGACATTAAGCTATAGATTTGGTTCCAGTGACTGAACCTCCACAGATGTGACACAAGGATATAGAGCAGGTAAGGGTGGCTGGGATACACTGACAATGCTTGGCTACTTCTTGGGAATCAATTCAAGGACACCAAAGGTTTAGCCCACCTTCCCTGTGCTTGATACTGACAAGCATCGGATATGATTTTCTCTATTTCTTTGTACTGTTTCTATTTCCTGATTTTGTTTTCTAAAAAACTATGATTAATAATAATTTCTTTTTGATCCATATCTTAAAATCGAGGATAGGGTAGGGGAGAAAAGGGCAATGGAATCATCAATGACTAGCTTGGTATAAAGAAAGAAAATAGAAGAAAGAAAAAAAAAGAAAAGAAAATGGGTTAGAATATCAGACTTCTGTCCAGTACTTAACTGGGGCTGAGTTGATTTCTAAGAGAATCCTTTGATTTTGATAATTATTAATTCTTAATTAATTAATTCTTAAAAGATAAAACCAAACTGGATCTAGGGATTTTTTGCCCCAGGCTAAAATCCAGTGCCATTTTATTTTGCTGTCTGGGACAAAGCTGTGGGCTGTGAAATTATAGGTCCTTATTCATTCCTTCCTTTTCTCTACCTGTCCTCTTCTAAGTGGAGCCTAGGGTGATGACTATAAAGTAGGAACTATGGCCTAGCACACTCTGTTTCACATTTTGTTATTGCTATTCAAGTCATTTTCAGTCATGTTTAATTCTTAGTGACCCCATTTAGGGTTTTCTTGGCAAAAATATTTAAGTGCTTTTACGTTTCCTTCTCTAACCCATTTTACATAAGAGGAAACTGAAGCAAATAGGTTTAAATGATTTGCCTAGGGTCACACAGTTGGTAAGTGCTGAAATTGAATTTAAACTCAGGAAAATGAGTCTGTCTGACTTTAGGACCAGTACTCTATCCACTATGCTACCTAGCTGCCCCACCTGGCACATAATAAGCTCTTAATAAATGCTAGTTGACTGAATGGTAAGAGGAGAAATGGGTGTGGTCATACCTGGCCAGTACCTCTCCCATTCTTATAATGGGAGAGGGCCAGGAGTATGAATACCTTTAATTTTTTATTTCTCTTATAACATTAAACCCTCCCTACAGATTTGTTTAGTGGCTACTACACAAGCAGCATGAAAGGAATATAAATCAGATTTTTTTGGGGGGGAGGAAGAGGGTGAATTGTAATTTTTGTCAGCGTAAAGAGCTTCCTGGTGGGCAAAGATTGTATCTATTCTGCAACTTATTTGCCTGGGACATTAAGATGTTAAGTGATTTGCTCAGGTTTTCACAGAAAATATATGTTAAATGTCTTAACTCTGAAGACAGTGTCCTATCAACTAAATTATGTAAACTGTTACCTAGCATTAAAATCTATTGCATCAGATATTTATAAAGTCAAACACAGGGCATTATGGAATAATAATAATAGCTCTAATAATAGAGCTTTATAGTTTTCAAAATACTTTACAAAAATCACATTTTATGCTCACAGCCGTGGGAGCTGGGTTTTGTTATAAACTAGTTAGGTACAGATGAGAAAACTGAAGCTCAGAGAGGTTAAGCAAATCATGTAGATACTGAATATCTGATGTCAGATTTTAATTTAGGTCTCTCTGTCTCCAGATCCAATGTTTTATCCACTGGTCACCCTGATAGACAGGTAAAGGCTAGCTGGAGTGGGGAGAGTTGGGGAGGGAGGAATTTCTATTTGTACCTCATATAGCAACCTTGCTGACTAGACATCAAATCAGCTGCCTCCTCATAAGGTTATTAGGACTTCCTAAGACGGCCCACTCCCTGGGTGGTACTGACTGTGCTATCCTTATTCAATAGCCCCTTCCCTTTGCTCACCAGAGATTTATTTTATTTCTCCACTTAACAAATATCTTTATTTGTGCAAAAGAAAAGATATTTATCAGGGAGCAAATCTGCATTGAATTAACTGAGAACACTTCATGCTTTTCATTAGCTTTAGCTCTTGCTGCTATTATTCTAAATTAAAAATTTATATGAGATTTGTTAAGATCTATCTGGAGGGTCCATTTTTTCAATGGTTTTCCAGCCTTGCAGACTCCTGGTGTGACAGAATAGCATTTTCCTGGCACAACTTCTGAGAGTCCCAGCTTCCTAGTCTTGAGGTATAATGTGCCCCCCCCCCCCCTTCCATCCCCAGCCATGAAGCCTAGGCCTTCCAGACTTGGTGGATGCCTAAAACCACATGAGTCATATCCTGAAGACAAGCTGATCAGACTCAGTGAGGAGGCAAAGGATACTGCATCTAGCCCAGTTGAAGATAAATACCATTGTGCCTCTGTGGTTTGGGCAAAGTAAGCCTGTTATTAAATAAATGCTCAATAACTTGAGTGCCTGATTTCATCTCAAAATCGAGCCTGATCTAAGAGTGTGCTAATTATTAGTGCCATGCTTATAACAATGGAAATTCTTCTCAATTGAAACACAAAAATGAGTTGTTCATTAGTGACTGATTCTTTGTGATCCCATTTGGAATTGCAAACAGGATTATGTGACACACCCAGAGTCACACCTCTAATAAGTGAGACCAAATTTGAATTCAGGTCTTTTTGGCTGAGGGCCCAGTACTTTATCCACTGTATCTCTTAGAAAACAGAAAGGAGCTATATATATTCCAGGGTAAATGGAGGAGTTGTAGAGGTAGAAATAAGCTGTGAAATGAGAAAAAAAGGAACTGAATTCTAAAAAACCATCTATTGCTACTTTCAGAAGTTTTAGTTCACAAAAAGGTGGTCTGATTTTTCTTATGCAGTATGAACTTATTCTTATGCAGTATAAACATATTATATGGAAATATGTTTAAAAGGATTGTACATATTTAACATTATATCAGATTGCTTGCTGTCTTGGGAGAGGGGAAGTTAGGAAGGCAGGGAGAAAAAATTTGAAACACAAAAGTTTTACAAAAGTGGATACTGAAAACTATTTTTGCATATATTTAGAAAAATAAAATATTATTTTAAAAAAAAGAAGGAAAGGAGGAAAAAATCCTTTTCTCCTGCCAGGAAACACAAGTATTTTTTTGCTCATGCTGGAAGGGCAAGAGCTGTAAGCAATGTTTGACTGAATACTGGCAGAGTCAATATAAAAAGAAGAGCACAGGAGAATTTTCTTTTCAGAAGGTAAGGATTCCAGAATATATTTTAAGGACTTTCCATTCTAACTAACAGGAGAGCTAAGCAATGACTAGTCCCACACCCCATTCCTGCTAATGAACCTCAGCTCTGGTTTTATGAAGTCTTAGGCAAACTTTGGAGAAAGACTGAGGAATTTATAACATTTCCACTCTATTTGCTCAACTTATAGTGTGACCTTGAGTCTTTTATTGTGCCTCCTTTTCCCTGAATGAGACCTAAGCTTTCACCAATCCAACAAATGTTTTGAGATTCTTAAGGCAGTTCTGCACGCCAAAATGAAAAGTTAACACTGTTATCTAAATATATCATGCTCCATCACTTCATCTGGAGTGCTTCAGACTATCATGATTTTAACTTTGTATCATTTTCACAATCACCTAATTGGTTTCTGGGTTTCCAGTTTCTCCCTCTTTCAATTCTTCCTGTACACTGCTTCTAGATTGATGTTTCTAAAGTACAACTCTAATCAGATGACTTCCTTGTTAAGAAACCAACATTGGCTCCCAATTGGCTACACCAGAGAGTCCAAACTCCTTAACCTGGCATTTGCATTCTGGACCCAATTGATCTTTCCAGACTTGTCTAATGCTATTCTCCCACTCCATCATATTTTTTGTTGCAGTCAATTTGTTTCATTTGTTATTTTTTAAACACATTATATATTTTTCCTACTTTTGTGCTCTTTTCTTACAGTCTTTTCCAATCAGGAATACCTTCCCCTCATTTCTACCTGTCAAAATTCAATCCATTTTACAAGTCCCTGTTTAAATGTCACCTACTCCACGAAGTCCTCTCTAATCCCATCTAGCCAAAAATAATCTATCTATTCTCCCATGGTCATTTGCTTTTATCTCCATTATAGTACCTTTTACATCTGTCTGGGGTTATGTCTCGTCTCCCCTGGAACTAAGTTCTTTTGTGTCAAGACCATGTAACCCACAGCTTTTGGTACTGTGCCTAGTACACAGCAGATGCTCAATAAATGTTGGTAGAATTGAATGGATCTAAGTCACTAAAGGAAAATGTAAGTCTCCTTAGTCTATTCCAATAATCTAAGATAGTGGTTCTCAAACTGTGAGAGGTCCTGCCTTTTAAGGAAATCCATGAGGTCAAAACTATTTTCATAATAATACTAAGATGTTATTTGCCCAATAAAATACCCCTCCCTTTTCTAATTTAGTAATTTCTGAGGTCACATTTACTTCCTATATTTCAATCAAAACAGCATTACAGCACACTGAATGTAGAAGCAGATAAGATAATTCAGCTGTCTCCTAGGCTTTATATGAAAATAGCTGTCTTCTAATGCAGAGAGCTAGCTGGCACACTGAATCAATTTAAAGTTAGAAAAATGCAAATTTGAATCCTATTATGGACACTTAACTAGCTGTGTAATCTTGGATAAAACACTCAACCTCTACCCTCAGTTTCTTCATCTGTAAATTAGGGATAATAATAGATTTACCTCATAGGATTGGTTATTGTAAAATGAATTAACATACTTAAAGCACTTTGAAAACCTTGAAGCACTATATAAATGCCATTATCATATTAAGTCAGACATTAAAAAAAATTTGTAAGAAAAACAAATTAATGCCACTCTTCTCACTGAATTTTTTTGTTTTGAAAAATAAAGTTAATTTTCATGATACATATTTATGCTAACATATAATAGGTTAGTATTTGTATTTCATGATTTAATAAATAATTTAAATAGTTTTTTAATTTATAATGTATATATAGATAAATATAATCCATATAAACAAAAGCTCTTTGGAGTCCTCAATAATTTCTAAGGATGTAAAGATATCCTGAAATGAAATTGACAATTGCTGGTCTAAGACTTCATGCACCTTGGCTGTGGAGCACTGACCTTGGAGTTCAGACCCATGGTTATCACAGAGATCACCTCCCTGCACAACAAAAAATCACAAATGAATAATTTTCTAAGTGCAGAAAACTCATCACAGATTGCTTCAAAAGTCTGCATTTTTGAGTTTTTCCTCCAGTGCTCCTTTGGGGAGTTACCAAATCTCTGTACATTAAACAAAGTAGGCCAATAGAGCAAGTAAACTAATACAAATGGTTTGTGATCTCTTGTCCATTTTAATATGCTTGGATTTACTTGGAGAAGGTAAAAAAAAAAAACAAAAACCAGCTGAATAAATTTGGAAAAGCTAGCTACAGATTTCCAATTCTAGAGACACCAATGTACTTAGCCATTTCCCCTTTCTGGTTTATACCTTAACTGATAACCACCTGTCTCCTTCCCCTTGGGGAAAACTGAAGCAACGTTTTTTTCTCAGTCATTTGGGAGTGAAGCACCTCGTTTCTATCTGGCAATTTTTTACATACCTTCCATGCCCCAAACACCGCACTAATGAAGTCTTCCTTGAAGGAAGAGAATTTTAGCTTTTCTGTATGACGATCTAGATTTTTCAGTAGAACTTTGTATAGACAAAATCGTTTGGGTCATTCAGATTTACTCCACTTAAGACCAACTTTTGTTTGAATGAAGAATTTTCTTTAAAGTGATCCTAGCAAACTCTCCTCTCTGAGCTTAGAAAATATGGTTAATGCTACTAATAGATTACTTCACTGCTTATTCCTCCTCCAGATATCTTCCACAGAGGTCCTTAGAGGTCATTAAGATTTTCCTTAGTTTCTTTCCCTAACACTCCATTTTTTCATATTGGATCTGTGGATGCATTTATACCCTATGGCAAGTTTCATTGGGAGATGGATTACTTAATGGATGATTAGATGGAATAAGATTTATTAAGCATCTACTATGTGTCAGGCACTGTGTTAAGTGCTTTACAAATATTTCACTTGGTCCTCATATCATTGTGAAGAAAGTATTATTATTTTACTCTATATTTTACAATTGAAGAAACTGCTCAGGATTACACAGCTAGTAAGTACCTGAGGGCAGATATTAATTCAAATCTTTCTGACTCTAGCCTCAGCATTCTATCAACAACAGCACTGAGCTATCTAATGCAGCCTATATGCAATATTACCTCACAGCACTCAAGAATGAAATGCAAATAATATTGGATAGTCCTATTATTTTAGTTGAGTTGTTTCCAGTTATGCCCAATTCTTTTTTTTTCAATTTTAGCAAATTTTATTTTATTTTAATTTTTTATTAAAGCTTTTTATTTGTATAACATATGTATGGGTAGTTCCCCAGCATTGATCTTTACAAAGGTTTCCATTACAAATTTTTCCCCCAGTCCCCTTCCCTCCCCTAGATGGCAGGAAGTCCACTACATGTTAATAATGTTGAAATACTTGACAAGTTATGCAAGAAAAATCCTATCTACAAGAAAAAAAAGAAAATCAGAGAAAGGCAACACAATGCAAGCAAATATCAATAGAGATCATGAAAATGTTACGTTGTGGTCCATATTTCATATCCCTCTCTCTGGGTGTATATGGTTTTCTTCAGTGAACAATTGGAACTGGTTTGAGACAATTCTTTGTTGCAGAGAGCTATGTACATCAGAATTGATCATCATGTAATACTGGTGTTGCTGTGCATGATGATCTCCTGGTTCTGCTCATTTCACTCAGCATCAGTTCATGCAAGTCTTTCCAGGCCTTTCTGAAATCGTCCTGCTGGTCGTTTCTTACAGAGCAATAATATTCCATAACATTCATATACCATAATTTATTCAGCCACTCTCCAATTGATGGGCATCCCTTCAGTTTCCAGTTTCTTGCCACTACAAAAAGGGCTGCCACAAACATTCTTGCACATGTGGGGCCCTTTCCCTCCTCTAAGCTCTCTTTGGGATATAGGCCCAGTAGAAACACTGCTGGGTCAAAGGGTATGCACAGTTTGACAACTTTTTGAGCATAGCTCCAAATTGCTCTCCAGAATGGTTGGATCCGTTCACAGTTCCACCAACAATGTATTAGTGTCCTAGTTTTCCCACATCCCCTCCAACATTTATTGTTATCTTTTCCTGTCATTTTAGCCAATCTGACAGGTGTGCAGTGGTACCTCAGAGTTGTCTTAATTTGCATTTCTCTGATCAAAAGTGATTTGGAGCACCTTTTCTAGACTAGAAATAGTTTTAATTTCATCATCTGAAAATTGTCTATTCATATCCCTTGACCACGTATCTATTGAAAAGTGGCTTGAATTCTTACATATATGAGACAATTCTCTATATACTTTAGAAATGAGGCCTTTATCAGAACCATTAAATGTAAAGATGATTTGCCAATTTGATGCTTCCCTCCTAATCTTGTCTGCATTTGTTTTATTTGTACAGAAACTTTTTAACTTAATATAATCAA